>OOFH01122038.1:2284-16215 GCA_900323355.1 Merlangius merlangus | reverse complement strand
AATATTTATTGAGGGGAATATGCATTATCTTGTTTAAGGTCACCTGTGCAGCATTCTTGGTGTGTATTTTCTGGTTTATATGGATTTGTTTGCGTGACTGAAGTTGTGGTTTGACTGTACATGTATACGCATATATTCGATAAGGAGAGGTTGTGTGCTACTACGTCACCTATGTTTTCTCAAACACCCAAGAAGAGCTTAACATAAGGGAGCCAATAAGGGTAATCTTATCTGATCTGATTGTATAATGAACTATTCATGGATGGGGGATTCTACAGAAAATGCTGAAATCCGGGTTTGGGACATTCAGCGATTTTATGTTCTATTTTCCCCAATATGGTACAATACTTATGTTTAACCATATCTAGAGTAAATATAAGACAAATGTCTTCCTCTCCCCTGCAAAGATACTTTTTTACATCTGTCTGTCAATATCTAAAAGGATTGATGAAAAGATACTCTATTGTAAGTATATTGTAATTTTATCATAATGTTAAGGAGATAAAATACTTTTCGAAGGTGGCAACAACAATTGTTACTTATTTCTAGCATGAATTCCACTTAATTGTATTATTATTTATTATTATTTATGCATATTTGTTTCCATAAAATCTGAGCATTTCATTGTTTTCCAAATCCTTTTCTGGTGAGGGACTGCAATTTGGTAGATTTTAGATATGCATGCCCATTATATTTCCTTTTCACCATGTGGAAATAGCTACTCGCTTGACAAAATATTTACATTATTTTAATCTAGTTTGAACTTTGCATGGATCTGCATCACTTCCTGGTTTCACACTGGAACACAGGAAATATATTATGGAAAGCATTGCTTTTGCATGTCTTAAAGGGAAGAAATGAGGAGAAGTCAAGCAAAGACAGGGCCGAAACCTAAGAACTACTGTCACTAACACAACATGTGAGATGATCTTCAGATGGGCCAGATGTCTTTAGATCTTAAACACACACTTTTCTTATCGTAAAGTATTATTTATTGTACTGTAAGTAATATACTTTTAAATCAATAAGCACAAACAAGAAGAGAATTCAATGTGGTTAGGTCTGCCTACAGTTCAAGATAATACAATAAAGCCGGTCCAAGGTGCACCTGACATAGCGCAAGAAACTATATATGGACGCAGGGTAACCCTTTCTTCCGCACAAACATTAAAACAAAAGCCTCTGGTCTGATCCATCAGCATCCATATAGAACAACTCTCACACATCGACCTCACCATCTCTGACCACCTAACCCTAACCCTAACCCTATCATTATAGAGATCAACACTCCCACCCCCCAACCCATATCAAATCCATCTGCCCAATCTCCCTCTCCACATGTATATCCAACATTCTTGCTGACCTTCCCTGAAAACCCAACTCAGACGGTCTTGTCAACCTCTATAACCACACTCTGTCCATCAGCCTCAACTGGCTGGCCCTGATAAAAAAGTCCAAAATAAATTGTCAAATTCACACAAACTGAAGAAACAGCGCATACAACTGGATCACCTTCTCACAGAAACTAGACTCACTGTACACAACCAGGCCTACAAAGAGCACATTCAGCTGTACAAGACTGCGCTCCATGAAGCCCACTCCACCTTCTTCTCCAAGATCATTCCCTCTGGCTCCTCAAACCCCCGCACTCAGTTTTCCACCATAAACAAACTCCTAAAACCAATGGGCAATATCCTACACTTCTCACACCGGTACATGCAATAATTTTTTCACTCAAAAATGTTAAACATATACTCAGCCAGCTAACCACCTCCCTCGCACCTCCTCTGACCTGGAACTCTCACACCCCCTTCTTGTAGACCAATGTTTTTTCTCCTTCTCACCCATAACAACATCTGACCTCTCCAAAATGCTATCTGGCATTAAACCTTCCACCTGCCCCTTCGATCCCATCCCCTCTACCCCTTGTCAAAGCCTGTCTCCCTAATCTTACTCCACTCATCACTGCCATTCTAAACTCCTCCCTCACTTTTTGAATGTGCAAGATTTTTAGGAAAGAGGTAAAAAAGTAAAAAAAATGAAATGAATTTCATTATTTCAAGAAATTTTGAAATGTTGCACCAGAAGGCAGCACTGAGCGGTGGAAGAAACGTGAGATAAAGTGAGGAGATTTAATTGATTCACGCCTCCGGGTGCGCAGACGTTTGAGTTAGGCTATGTTAAATGGGCGAGACAAAGGACCAAACAAAAAACTAAACTGGGTGCGCATCATTGTAAAGATGACTGCCTAGCCGCTATTGGTTGGTACATGGTTTCACCTTGTTTGGGTATATTTGTAAATTTTGATTTGTTGGGAGATAATGGTAAATGTGAGTAATTTTGCAATGTTGCACCGAGGGCAGTGCTGAGCGGTGGAGGAAACGTGAGATGAGGTGACATTGATTTAATTGCTTTACGCTTTGGCAACAAAGAAGTTGTCGAAGGGAATGAGTTGTGTAGGCCTACTGCATCCTATGTTGTCCTCTCTGCCGGGTTGGGCAGACATTGAGGCAGAAAAGCCCAGAGAACCTGAAAAGGTTGAATAATGTTTAGGTTGATTAGAAAAGTAAAGTTAAAGCTGTAATCTCATATACGTAGCCTACTGGACACATTTAAATAGTAAGAGTATACTTGGTTTTGTTTTAAATAACATGTCTTCGTATGGAAGCCAGCACACCTGTTGTGAATCGAGCGAATGAATGTGAACAGGTTAGACCAGGCACCACCACACACACTCAGAGATCATCATCATCCTGTGTCTGGGGGCGCACGGAAGCAACAGGTGCATACAGTAATTTCCCACATATAGGCCACATTGTGCATAAACCGCAAGCCTTTAATCTATGTATTAAAAAAAACATAATTGTGCATAAGCCGCACCCATATAGCCACACAAGTTTCAATTGGGCTAATTATGTAATGAATAGGCATATAAAACCCAGCCAAGTGGTCACTACAAATTGATGTTAAACTTGAACTTGCTTTTTTCCCTTAACGTTAAGACCGACTAGGCCTACTGCATAGCGGCAGTAGGCACAAGCACATTTTTGTGCAGGAGAACGGCGAGAGCGCATCAAACGCGCGTAGTAGCCACAGGACCTGTCTTCTTTTACTGTCTCAGAGTTCGCCTCACTATTAAACACCTGACAATGAGCTAGTTTACATGATAAGACCACCATATGAATCTGGAAAAAAATGAATAAATACAGCAAGGATGCAGGGAGTTCAGCAAAGATACAGTTTAATTACAAAGGCTACAGTTGATTGAAAATATATTCATTTCCTAAGACTGATTAATTAACGAATAAATGAATGAATTAATGGCAAAATAAATTAATGAATTCAACTGAACGATGCATGAATAATTTGAAATCAAATGAATTGAAACAATGTACAAAGATCCTTAAAATTCTCTGGTACAAAGTTTGCATAGTAGGCTACCTTAATCTTTAGGTCTACTGAACAAGCTCTTTTAGGGTTATCTGGGGTTAGGCTACATCTCACTCTCTGAAAAGCCTTCGATTTCCGGTGTCTCGGAACCGGAGTGGAAAAGGTGCGGAGCATTGCGTTTGGCAGCCCACCTCCTCTTCATCATCACCAGACCGGTCGTAAGAATTGCCCTCAGCTTTGTCGCTTTCTGGGCCAATAATTGTCTTCCTGAAACTGTTGACGTTCGTTTCTGTGGTAACTTGCCCCAAGCAGCTAGGTACCAGGAGCACACTTGCAAACGTTGCCTTCCTCATCTTCCCTGATTGTGTGTACGTGTGAATGCCTTCCTACATCCTCTTATTCACTCGCCCACTCTCCCTCCTATTCACTCAGATTGGTTTTGAGTGGCTTTTCACTTTGGGTGTAAGATGAGCAGACCTGCTGTCCATCACAAGGCCTGCACTGGGCCTAAAAAGGCTCCGGGTCGGCCACGCCACACCTTGTCCGCCCGATCCATCATTAGGTCTTTCATCATCCAGCCCTTCTTGTTGCAATCCCCTTAGGGAATTTGTTTTACGGGCATGTTCACAAGTTTAAAAATGACCATTGGTGCCAGCTTTGTCCCGTCAGCAAGGCAAGCAAGAACAACGGTGAATCTAGTTTTTTCGTTCCAGGAGGTTATGATTGTCTTTTCTCCCTTATTACTCACTGTGCGGTTCGGGGGTGCGTCATAGGTGAGAGGCATCTCATCCATTTCTCCGATTTTGGACATGGAGAGGCTGTTTTATACGCAATCATCTTTTCAACAAATCCTCGGAGGCTCTTGGTCTTCTCCTCCCAGTCCTCAGACAGCTTTTGCCCAGCAGTTGTGCACTGGTGGACAGACAACTTGTGTCGTCGCATGAACCCTCAGCACCAATGGGGGGACGCACAAAAGTCGCTGATTTCTCGCACCTTCGCCAGATCAAGAGCTTTCAATCTCATTTGAACTTTTGAGACAGCTCTACCTGACACTAAGAGATTTCAGCCAAGAGATGAATTCCTCTTCCAGCTTTGGGTAGCTGCTTTTCTTTACACAATTCTTCTTAGTTTTTGGAAAACTGGATGGAAAACAACACCATAATCACATCCTGCTGCTCGATTTCCCCTTTCTTTCGCCACATTTATTGCTGATATTTTAAATGTAGTTAATGTAGCGATGCATTAGCAAGAATTCAAACTCATGATTTCAAACCAGCGTAGACAAAACAAAGCACATCATAATAACAGCATAATAACTGAAACGATAGCCTGCCATTACAAGGGGCGTAGTCCTCTAAGGAGGCCATAGATCAGATTTAGCTTTATGCTACAATTTTTTAAAATAACGTAATTAACTAAACATGGATTTTTAGAAATCATTCTCCCATGTATTGGCCACACCCATGCATATAGAATATAACAAAATACATATAGCGTAGGCCTGCGAACAAATAATCAAAGTAGGAATTGTTGTGACCACAGATGATCACGAATGCTTGAATTGAACTTGAAAACTGTGCTTGGAGTGAACAACAACAGGTGACATAAGACGGCTACATTTGCTTTGAACCTAATAAGTAGGCCTATATACACTACAATGTCTGTATGTGTGTTAAGAGTAAAACAATGTCTCAATCTCAGATAGACGCAGGAAATATACAGTGTATTGTCTCTATCTTTGACTGAATTTTCTTGAGAACATGCAAAAGTCAGAGTTTTGCATAATTGGTTACAAATGAAAAGTTGGTGGATGCCTGGATCCAGATGGCATGGTTCAACCCAGGTCGGAAAGTTAGTTTTTCTCTGTGATGAGAGAACATAAAAAAACACCATACATTCAATATTGAGTTCTTTAATCTTGTGACTTTGGACCATGTATGTATCATGCGTTGACGTTTGGACAGGAAGTAACAGTAATTTATTTTAAGACATTTTTATATTTCTAACACAGTCATCCTATTTCATCTACTATTAATTGACCTATAATTATCGCTGTCTGTTTTATATATTGATTATTTATCTCGATAGCAATCTGCACTACAAGCCAATGTTTACTTACTATGTTGACTTACATGACAGTTGTAATGCTACAGTTTTCTATGCAAACTTTCTCAGAAAGAGTGAGAGCCTACTTTTATTTATCGAACAGGGACAACCAGAAAACTAACGTTTCCAAAACATGGATGCATTAAAGAATGCACACCCACTTATCATATAGAAATACTTTAGAAGTCTACCTCAGAGAAAGGGTTAAACTTCACAGACTCTTATATATTTCCTGTGATTGTGTGTGTGGGTCATTTGCAACATTGGACATACACAAGGACATACACAACAACGATACTTAATAATTACAAAGTTGACTTAGGTCCTAACACGGGATGATACGCCCCATTCCTCCCTCACTCCTAAAACTCTCAGCTCAAGATGCGTTTTTTCAAACTGAAAAACCCCAACCCCAACTGAAACAGGGGGTTCACTGAGTCTTTACTAAAATGATTGTATATGACAAATGACTCAAACACATTTGTTTGTTAATGCATCAAAAGTTCACATTATTATTGCATTAAAGGAGCAGTGGATTAGGGTGAAACTGACCTGGAAGAAATGAAATATAATATTCATAAGTAGTGTTTATCCCAAGAAAATTGGAAAAAGCCCAACCCTCTTTTTAACACAGACATCAAAACCAGAAAGAGCTCCACACATCAACATGCATCGTAATTTTATTTGTCACCCAGTTCTTTAAATTACTTTATAAAGGGCGGAGCCATGAACCATAACTATTTATGAAAAAGTAATTCATAGAATTAACTTGTAATGTACAAAATGTGTGTCTCTCCTGGTCAATAGTGTGCCTCTTTCTGAGCTCCCTGACGATGGCCTGGTTGATCTCCTGGACTATTGATGACCCTTGAACACCGTCCTTTGTGTCCTGGATGAGTTGAGCATGCAGTGGAGCAATTGAACAAAATTAACAACCTTTATTGGCTATAGGGCCTTAGAAATACTCTCTGCATTTGAGTTGCTATCGGTTGGACAATCAAAAAGAATATGTTGTTTGTCCTTTCTTAACCTCTTTTCCCTGAAATCTATTCAAAATGTCACAAGGAAAGATGTGTAGGAGAATACAAAATGACATGGCTGCACCTACACTAGGCGTCATTAATAATGTCACAGCGGAGTTATGGACGAGGGTTTGCCTTGGTGAACAAAGTTCCAAAGATGCTAAAGGCACATCTTAGAAACATTGCCCTGCGTTGTATCTGTGCTGTTTCGCACATAAACGTGGATAACACGGTGAAAGATGATACTTCATTACTATGGATGGAATTTAAATTGAAAAAATATTGGCTACGGGTCATGAAGCAAAACAAACAGTTGTCACATTGATAGCATAATGGTTGCTCGTTCCCTGGATAGGCCTATATCCACTTGTTTTTTTTTACATAGATCCCAATTAGTATGATTGTATGAAAGTAATTGTAGGTCATGTTGAACGTTTGTTCTCGTGAATGGACTAATGCTGCTGCAAGGAATTGTGGGTTTGCATTATCTCCTTTCCTTTTGTACAGGGTGGTCCAGTGTAACCTATGCTAAAGGAGATAAGACAGTAAGCATTGAAGTCCTTTCCTTAGCAAATTTAGAATGCGCCTTGTGATAGCGCCCCTTGGAAATCTAAAATTAACTGAGAGGTTCCACACTCATTTGCAAATTGGTCTGGAATGTCAGGGTAAGATTAATTCTAAAGTTCGGCAATTGAAGGAAAATTGCAATGCTGTCTCTATTCAGTTAACGTAAAACGTAATTTATCAACACCCTGTAGGCCTATTTGTGACAGTCTTCTATTATAAAATAAACAGTGCTCGCATAGACTGTATAAAATACAGATTTAACCAACTTTACATCGACTATATATAGGCCTAATACAGATTGGTTGATAGTAGGCCTATCGCTTTTTTTTCGAACCAAACAAAGAGACCAAAATACAAGTAGCCTACTCGCCGAGACTTTAAATTTATATTTGATTTTTTGGATTTTTGGGGTATTTCCGAGTTTCCCTCATACGGATTCGGGAATTCCGGATTGATTCTATTAAAGAATTCTGCCAGCCATTTTATCTGCAGGGAAAAGCCCAAAACAATCTTTCATCCAGACATGTTATGATTCTGTGTGTTATGATTTTGTTCAGAGGATGCGCTATTCACAGAGTGCACTGTTGTAATTATGTTGTTGAGAGAGAGCGAGAGTGAATCAATCTGTTGGCGCTCCGCTATAATTAGGCCTACATACGATTTTGTCCGTAAAAAATAAATATTTATGTATGGTTTCGATCACCGAAGGCGTTTCTCTTGGACAGATAAAAAATATGGTGGCCCGTCCAAGTACAGCATGTGTTGAGAATGGCGTGTTTCCATGGGTATTGGGGGGTAAAGGGCAAAATGCCATTGACATTCAACACTATGCTGTTGCCATGAGTAAAACTACGGATTTTCTTCTGCAGATTTTTTTCTGGCTTGGAACATTGTCGGAAACAATGTAGGCGCCCAACTCAAGAAGATAGGCCTAAATAACATAGCCTAGGTCTAATAGTTTATAGATATTTGATTGAGGAAATGTTACATATTAGGCCTTTAAGATCACATACGAAAGGCCATAACCACTCGTGCGATGGAGTGGTCCTCTGAAAATAAGCAATTCAGAATTTGCATGGGAACATTATGCAAAAGTCTACATTTTACATAATTAATTAAAAATGAAAAGTTGGTATTGTGTGGAGCCAAATTATGGATTAACAATGGTCAGAGAGTACACAAGTTTGTGTATCCTAAAAAGGAACTGATGTGAACTTGATAAGCATTCAAAGGAGACTGGACTCATCTGACTCCTCTCACAATAGCCTTAATTTACCCGGAATTCTGAATTGAATAATCATCACAATCGTCAGGTTATGTTTTTGAAATGCTAATTGTTCAATGAACTATATTGAAAAAGGACCACATGTGTGACCCTTTTACATTATGGATTTTAATATAAATGTGCCATTCAGGAACCCTCTGTCCCTTCATTCAACTATTTTAAATAAGGATTATAGGCTCACCCCTTAATAGTTAATATGCAAATATAATTGCAATAAAGCCCAGGATGTATGTTGATTGGACAAGAAGCATGACAAGAAAACATTTAAGATAATCTTCATCTTCGTAAGAGATAGCAAGACTCAAGAGTACATTCCCTCTGAAAACTGGGCTTTATCATTTGTCATTTGTATGAAAACGTTCATTAAAAGATGCAGCTGCTTTTTGATGTTATTTTGTTTTCCAGGAACTTAATATGGAACTCATCGTGCTAATGATGTTAGTTGTAGGTAAGGAGGCAAGATCTTATTTTCCATAAATAAATAGTTAATTAACCTATTTTTTATGATTGTTTTTAGAGAAATGTAATTGGCAGGAGAGATTTAGTTGACCAACATTCGTTTACCGGCCATTCATTGTAAATCTGACATAAATCAAGCTTTGGATAATAGATATGTTTTTAAAGGTAAACAACATAAGCAGATAGTGAGTATTCTGTACATTTAAAGTTCTCCCTGTGACAACAAATCTTGACTGCTCCATCGGTCTTGCCGTTTCTCAAAGTTAGGGGCAGCGATTGTGAGGAATTACCATACATGAAACTAAATATAATTTAAGAGAGGGATATTTGTACATTTGCAATGACAGCATTTAAAACTGAAATTGAGGATTTCTGGCCTTTTTTTGAACTGTTATAATGAATAGGTCAAAATTATACTGTTGGTTAACAGTATAACGGTTTATTGTTACCATCCCTAGTTGGCAGGGGTAAATAGATAAATTCATGTTTTTAGGATACTTTGTATTTATATTTCCCTGAACCTTTTATTTAAGCTTCAAGTCAGATTGACATTCCCTGCTTATTTCCAATGTGATGCATTCCCAGGACCCCACATTCCTACTATTCACACCTGGCACAAATTGATATGAGACCTTGGAATATCACTTTGTCAACATCTCAATGAACTGGATGGATGCTCAGAGTTACTGCAGACTAAAGCACACAGACCTGGCCACCATCCAAAACGTGCAAGACCTCAACATAGTGATATCAATGCCTCTCAGTCCCCTTTCATGGATTGGACTGTACGATGACCTCATATACTGGAGGTATTCCTCTGAATTTTGGGCTTATCAATCAGTTTGGTCGAATACAAGTTATGTCCATTGGGCTTCAGGCCAACCATCGAACGACGGTGGAGAAGAGTTTTGTGTGCTGATGACTGGAGATGGCTCATGGGATGACCTCAACTGTTCATCAAATGCATATTTTGTGTGTCAAGGAGGTAAGAGAACTCATGAATATGAAGTTACTTTAATGACTCTATAACATGCCAAGAGGCAAACATACACCTGCATTCAGCCATGTTTTAATGACTTTAATGTTTTTTTTAGGTGGTAAATACCACCTTGTTAGCCTACCACTAGTGTGGTTAGATGCCAGGATTCACTGCGGGACTTTCTACGAAGAGATGGCGATTGTTGACCGTTCTCATAAGAACCAAATGGTTCTCCAAGTAACTGGAGGGCAGCCTGCCTGGATTGGAATCCACAGGAATGCCTGGAAGTGGCCTGATAGTTCTCCTGCATACTTCAGGTCCTGGGCACCAATGCAGCCTGATAATTCAAACCCTGGCGAATTGTGCCGTTTCAACGTCAAATGGAAATTGGCAAGATGAAAATTGTTTGTCAAAATTTCCATTTGTCTGCCATGGAGGTAAGTGTGTGTTATCATGATGAAAGTAAAATAAATGATGATGGCATAGATTAGACACATGACTAACATAAAAAAATGAATTGGACGGTCTATATTTTTGCGTGTTTGTCTGTCTAGCTGGGAAAAGCAGGGAGACAAAAATTAGGTTCACGTTTGAGGCCAATGCTGACATGACAATGGCGGACTACAAGGCCCTAATCTTAGATCAGGTATCTATCCATCCTCCTATCTATAAATACATTTATCTGCATATCTGTCTGTGTATGACTGATGATTTGTTCTTCATATCTAGTTACATGAGGTCCTGCTGTCCCAGGGATTGACCGACATCAACCTGAGCTGGATGCAGGAGCCAGAGCCAATCCCCGTCAGCAATGACAGTATGCCACTGGGGGATCTCACCTGTGCTCATATCAACTAGTACTTATCATGCAAACCATGAATTACTAAAAACATATTCAGTAACACTTTATAATAAGGTGCCATAATAAACAGAAAAGTGGTCTTTACCTAACCCTTTGTTAATATTTGTGAATTGTTACTAAAATACCTATTTGGCACAAGTTAACAGTTTTTTCATCATTAATTAAATATTGTTGTTTGCGTAACCCTAACCCAACCTAACACACGACCCTAACCCTAACCCTAACACACGGCCCTAACCCTAACACACAACCCTAACCCTAGCCCTAACGAGCAAAACTCTGTGGTCATTCGTTAGTGTTGGTGGTGTGGTGTATAAAAAAAAATGGCTCAATTGCAGCGTATGCCGTTTGATTCGAGAGAGTAGGATATTGGATTTTAAACAGGTATCCTGGCTCTAATCACAATGCAACAGATGTGTTGCATCAAATGTGTTGCAGGGACTGTGGTCATTGTTACGATAACCTTGTGTCTAGCAGTATAACAAAGGGGAATAACAAAGAGCCCTGAACAAAACAAAAGCCTAACTAAAACACTTCACCTGGATACGTCTCTCTTTTCATAACTTCCTCCCATGGTTAAAATAATAAAATCACAGTTTAAAAGTGTAAGTAGCTGCTAACAAACGGCCAGTGTCAACTTATGGAAACTACCACTGACCACTGAGTGCTAGCTGAGATTTTGACCATTTATTTGATTCAAATATATTGGTATTTCTTGCTTCCCTAGCGGCCACTCTTTAACGGATGTTCCCTCAGTGCTTTAAAATACATGATTTTAATAAATTTCAAATCAACTTGTATGGCCAACCTCATCCGAAAACATCTTGCAAAATGTGTTCTATTGTTGAATTCATTGTCCTTTTTTAGCTTGTCTTGAATGTAGAACGCATTTGATGTCTAGGCCTTTAAGGTGTCTCTGTGAACTACCATTTTTTGCACTAGTGTGATGAAAATGTTTACTAGCACTTGTGTTTTGATTACCATATTTCCTTCTTTTTAGAAACAAGGTAATAAAGCACATTATTTTGCATTACTTTCACGTGCTATTTCAACATGATGTGTTGCTTTGATGGTTCTGATTGATGGTGTGTGTAACAGACATTGCTAAACTTGGTTTTTGGACTCATTGTTCAAAAGAGCATGTCCAGGGAACTCTGTTGTTATGGACAAAACCTTTTGGTTCCCTTCTTCATTCTCAATCGGGGCTAGGTCAGTGTAAATGCAATCGCTAGTTTGAACTTTGCATGTAACATGTAATCACTTTCTCATATGTATGCAATAAATATATTCTGGAAACCATTGCTCTGCATGTTTAAATGGGAACTTAACAAGGAAAATACAAGGAAAGAAAAGACTGAAACTTTTGCGGAGCACCTTTGGGTGTTTCACATTTATTTACTATTTATATTATTGTTCATACGATTAAATCTATTATCAAGCATTATGGACAGTGTCAGACCAAGGTGTCCTGAAGAGACAAAGATGGATAACTCTGCCTATATGAAAGAACATGTGGGTGCATATATGTCTAAGTCCGCTTTCTGTTATAACTTAGAAAGAGATGAGTCTGAACTGAGCCAGACTCATCTTTAATATGCATGACGCATGAAAATTATAGATCACTTGTTGTCCATATAGCTTCCAGTCAAATCACATCAAAAAGTGAGGAAAATATAAGTATGGACACCTGTTTATTTCATTCCCAGAAACTTGTGGGAAGCCCAAGTATTATCACTGTACCTTAATGAACATATTCATAATTAATATATTCATTATTGGTTGTCATCGTTCAGGCCTGCTTGATCTAGTTTTTGTGGTGGAGCGCTCCAGCTCAAGTTGAAGTCAGTCCTCCCGGCTCCGGCCATAGATGCAGACAGCTGGGGAGAGTGTTCCTCTTAAAGGCTTCTTCGACTTCAGTTTGACATCAATTACAGAGAGACCTTTAAATGCTCTCTGTAAACCTGCTGTAACTGTTCATCATAAACATGACACTAGTGTATTTCATCCTGTTTCTTTTGCAACAATACATTCTTAAGGTTGTCATATCGGAGTCTTAATGAAATCATTAAGGAAATAGCAACTGCAATAACAAGTTACTGGTTTGGTTATGTTTTTTCTGTAGTTTGAATTTTGAACATAGCTTTAAAAGAATGATGTCGGACCTCTTACTTGTAGAAGGATGTTATCCTTAGTGTTATGGTTTGTCAGGTCCAAGTTAGACTCAATCATTAGCTTTATTCTGCTGTATTTCCGACCTATAGCTGGAACACAGGGAACATATCAAACTTTTGACTGGAGACACCTTAATTTCTTAGGTAAATCTCCCCTTTGCCCAATGCATCACACACCCTAGAATGTGACAAGAATGACACTGTGATGACTTGGCAGCACTTTTATGTTTTACCAATATCTGTTAACGTGCTGATACATTGGGATATGTTCATAATCAATCAATAACAATGACCTTTAACGGCCCGATATGCAAATTGGAAGCTGACTATTTGTGCTCCGACTTTTTCTAGTGGTTATTATGACCATGTTGTATTCGTTTCCCAAAATGCTTACTCTGACCGAAAACCCACTAAATCTTAGTAGCCTAACCATAATAAACGCATGTCACAGTTACCAACATCAAACTTAAAATGATCAGAATGTTGCTGCCGAAATGCAGCCATATGAATATTTCATTTACCTGAGCAGATAAATGGGAACGTTGCAGTGCATTTCTGGTCGCTAAATCCACCGTCATACAGCGTGGCACATAACTGATCATTGTAAAGATTATTGGGCTCATATCTCCACCAGTGTCTGAAGGAGCAGTTGGTCCCATCAGAAAACATCCAGGGAACTCTGTAAAGACCGATCCAAGCATAGGTAGTGATGTTGGACAAAACCTTTTGATTCACTTCTTCATTCTCTATCATGACGAGGTCAGTGTAATGAGTAGGCCTACGGCAGTAACTCTTAGCTGACTCCAATGACAACCTATCATCGATAAGATGATAGGTTTTAGTATTTGATGATCCTAGAGCAGAAAGAATTTGTGTTCAGAATTAACAGGCATGGCCTGAAAACAACATTTTATAGTGTCTGCCTCTCTGTGGGCTGCTTGAAGCTATTCGTAAAACATGCCAATTTCTTCATACCCCATGATATATATTTTCACGTTATAATATATATAATAATATATATTACAATATATATATATTATATATATATATTATATAATCCGTGTCAACAAAAAAAGAACAAAGCAGTGTG
>OOFH01122029.1:0-15692 GCA_900323355.1 Merlangius merlangus | reverse complement strand
CTCCGCCCTTCACACACACACACACAAACACACACACAAACACACACACACACACACACACACACACACACACACACACACACACACACACACACACACACACACACACACACCGGCACATACAGACACACACACACACACACACACACACACACCGGCACATACAGACACACACACGCACACGCGCACACGCAGGCAGGCAGGCAGGCACCTACAAATACACATACACCTACATACTTACACATACACATAAACCTGAACACTTACACGTGCACTTACACAATCACATACATATACAAACACATATACACACATACACACAGGCACACACATGCTTCCAAAGCGAGTAGGCAGGAAAGGGGGGTTTTCCTCTGGAAAACGTCTCCCAGGGGGTCAAAGTGAGAAATGGGCTTAAAAAATACATGGGAGCCTCGGCCTGCCCTCGGAAACACCCTCAATTATATGCAGCAGCACTGCAGCTAACGCTCTGTAGACACAAAACGAGCAGAACTGTCCATCTGAGGGGTGCATCGTCCAGCCGTGACGGGTCCGTGGTCCACCAAAACCTAGAATGTCTCCGTCTCCGGGAACTGTGTCTCCGTCTCAGGGAACTGTGTCTCCGTCTCAGGGAACTGTGTCTCTGTCTCAGGGAACTGTGTCTCTGTCTCAGGGAACTCTGTCTCTGTCACAGGGAACTCTGTCTCTGTCTCAGGGAACTCTGTCTCTGTCTCGGAGAACTGTGTCTCTGTCTCAGGGAACTGTGTCTCTGTCTCAGGGAACTCTGTCTCTGTCTCAGGGAACTGTGTCTCTGTCTCAGGGAACTCTGTCTCTGTCTCAGGGAACTCTGTCTCCTCAGGGAACTGTGTCTCTGTCTCAGGGAACTGTGTCTCTGTCTCAGGGAACTCTGTCTCTGTCTCAGGGAACTGTGTCTCTGTCTCAGGGAACTCTGTCTGTCTCAGGGAACTGTGTCTCTGTCTCAGGGAACTGTGTCTCTGTCTCAGGGAACTGTGTCTCCGTCAGTCCTCCAGGTCCCGTCGGGAGACAGGGCCCCACTCCACCACGCTGCTTTGGCCTAATTACTGCTCTAATACACGAACGTCACAATCCCAGAGTGATTGAGTCTTTAGGGTTTGGAGGCTGTGATGTATCACTCACTGTGTGATCGACTGGGCTGTCATCAATCATCATTAGGCGAGCATCAGCAAAACAGATCAACATGTTTGACACAAAACCGTCTGCTCCGTTTACAATTCTGGCTAATCGACGGATCACGATGAATCGTACGACTTGGAACTGTACATGTTTTCCGCACTGCACCGAGTGAGGTCCACTCAGACAGTCTTTTGGAGAGACAGTCTTGCCACCGCTGGAGAATACTGGGCCTGAGGTGAGTTCATAGCTGGAGGTGACTGAATGAGCTAATATCGATGTCCCGAGCTAATATCGATGTCCCCAAACATCATTACACGTGCATTTCATCATCCGCTCATTACGTAAAGATGTACCTCATTGGTGTGAGCGTCAGGATTTGTATTAGGTGTTGTACCAGTTGCTCTTTTTTTCTTGCTCAAACTCTTAACATTGTGTCTGTGGGGGTTTGTGGGTTATCTGTGCGCACGTGCGTGTGTATAAAGGTAAAAACCAAAGGTGGAGCTAAAGACTTCTCCATTTTTTAAAGGATTTCATGGATTTATTTTGCCGAGGTGTCTTTTTCGCCTCGAGGTGTGTAAAGGACAGAAAGAGAGAAAGGGAGAGATACTCTGAAATAGTCATTCTCAGATTTTGGAAGTTATTTTACGAAAGCAGCCTTGAAGGGGTAATGCTGGGTGTAACTACTGAGAAAGGAAAACGAAGGACAACGAAACGAAATTGAAACACTAAAAATGTATATTTGTACGACGTCTGCCTTTTAAATATGCTTTTGGTCGCCCGACGTTGGCCGTTGATGGATGACGAAGGTCGTTTTTATAATACATTTTCTCTCTCTCTCAATGGTCACATGCGTGATAAAGTGATCCAGTCAACGGGGACATGGCCAGACTCCCAGTAATTACTTTAACGGGTTGATAAGTGTCTCGTGACAGGTCAAAGTGATTCATCATGCTTTAGGCTGGAACGACCTGCTGCTCATGCTAGCCCAAGAGGTGCAGGGTAATTGGCTAAAGTCACCACCAGCGACGTTGGAGTCACTGCTATTTTGGCTCCACTTGTGGATTAAAAAACTAGGAAGAGATTAATTATTGCATATTATTATATTTTATGTAGATGTGATGTGTGTGTGTGTGTGTGTGTTGTGTACGATGCACAGTATGATGCAGAGTGACTGCTTTTAAAATACAGTCACTGAATCGTCCTCCGCAGAATGGACATCTTTTAAACATCTTTTAGCGTCAATGCTAGAAAACAAACACATATTTATTTTCAATTTCGCTCAAAAATGTACTGTCCAATAGGTACTATCCGCAGAACAATATCTTCATACATGGTTTAAATAAGCATGAGAACAAGAACAATGACAATCGACTCATGCGCTACTGTTAAAGTTTTTTGACGTTGCCAAAAGATGAATCTGACACTTTGGGCTGTTATAAATGGATGACAGATGATTTCTCCTCCTAGCAGAGTCCTAGCAGTAACATCGTCTCTGTTCCCTTCGGCATGGAGAAGAGCCGCAATGGAGACACTGAAATAATCGCACGCCGAAACTTTAAGGTGTGAACGTGCCCTTATGTGTGCGTTTTATCACAACTCTCGATCTCTGGATCCTCCAACCTTTCCAACCATGTAGTCCTGATGTAGTCATCGTGTAGTAACTACTACCATGTTTTAGTGATAAATGGGATTACAGTACAGACTTTAGTGATAAAAAACGATCAATGGCCATCTATATCATGTCATTTAGCAAGAAGCTATAACCAGCCTCCTGACATAGATGAATGGTATTTATTATGTGAAGTACATTGAATCTCACTGAAGAATAGTCCTTAGAAAGCATTTATTGTGTGAGCAGGCAGTAAAACAGCTGCACATGCAGGTCATTGTTTCCGGATGATTACATTAAAGTGTATGTTACTCTACATTCTGCTACCCTGTTAATTGAGCTGCTGCATTTCATGGCCTGGACTCTCTTGTAAAATGGCTTCTTAGTCTCGATGAGGCTTTTCCTGGATGACTTAAGGTTAAATTAATAATATATATATACTCAATATATGGAGGCAGACATATTCAATTTCTCTCGCTTCCTCCTCCAGTTAGACGGTCCTCCAGTTCTAACGAAGATCCATAGTACCTGTGATCCTAGCCTAGCCTAGTTATGTCTCATGTGGAACCTTTCTACATGCAGACGCCATCAAAACTCCATGTACATTTCCACTCGGTGAGGCCTAGTGCGCCTCTTCCGACAGCCTAACCGGCTGGCCGAGAGTGAAATCAACGTACTCCGTGCGTTTCACTACCTTGCGGCGGTACGGTTCCGACACGGGTAAAACGTGCGTTTCCACAATCGGCAGACGCAAGTGGATCCGGCCCAAAAAATTGACCAGATGCTTAGAAAGATGGAATCGGCAGCCGTGTGGGTTTCCGGAGGGCTTCTTCTGTGCCAAAAACGTTCAGCGTCTGCACCCGATGGACGTCGGAGCGCTGACTGTGGAGCAGGGGAGAGTCTGTTCAGGTACACGCACGACGTCCGTACCGGAGCTGTACCTCATCTGGTGCACATTGGCATTCAGGGAGTTGACCCTGAATAACCCTTACCTTACCTTAAGGGTTTTACATTTTCAATCAACTCCCGATGTCTGTGTTTGTATAATGGATGAGGTTGGGTTGTTTTAGCCCTTGCAGTGGTTCATTTGGGCATGTGTCGGTACGACTTCTTGAAAAGCAGGGAAAGCGACACGGGAAAGCACTTAGAAGTTATCTCTCTGTGTGCTCTTTATTTAAAAAATAATACCAGTTCTTGTATAGTCGATTGGTTTACTCTGAGCATGACTTAAAGGTGCAGTAGGTACGATTCTAGACTACAGCGGGTAATGTTTCAATACAAGCAACCAAAGAAATGCTCACTGCCTCGCTGAGACGTGTTGCATTCACTCACCAGTGATTGACAGACAAGATGCGTTCCCGAACCAATCAGAGGACAGAGGCCCAGATAGGTCGGGAAGGTAGGTAGGTCAGTGAGCCGTGGGCGGTCTTAAATCAAACCCAGGTGCGGTCAACTAGAACTGTATTGTCCCAGAGTGTTACACTCACTGGAAGCTGAGGGATGGCTGATGCAACATTACACTGCAGTCGTAGCTCTGATATAATACAGCCTTTTTAATAGGCGCAAACTTGACACCGGCAGGCTAGCCGATATTTGTTAGTCACCACTCAAACGGTCAGCCTCAAGAGATTCATTTATTCATAGCTTAAAAAACCTTGAAAACCATTAGGGAGATTTTTAATTAAAATTTAAAATTCAAGGTTTCAATAATTACCAAAACATTCTGCTGGGATGCACTGAAGGTCCAAATGAACACCTGCCACTATCCGATGGTGGGTCGATTTGACCGTTTTGCAGGTAATTCAATTCAGGTTTCCATATTAAAACAATTGCTTTGAGGGTAGATTTCGCCTCAAAAAGTTAGTTTTAGACACTGCAGTTAAATGTTATGCAAATCCAATTTTATTTTTGTTTTTGTGTGTTTGGGTATTTGCTTTTGGAAAATAAGTAATTTTTCTGTACATTTTCAAGTTCGTAATTTTATGCTTTGCCCCTGAGCAAAATGTGATCTGTCCATTTTGAAAGGTTAGAGGTTGAAAGTTGACTCACTCTTACAGACACTCGTAGTCAAGTGGGTTTGACTCCTGGCCAAAGGTTCTGGATGTGGATGCCAGAGCTTAATGGTTGTGTGAAATGGGGAAGGAGATGTGCTGTGCTGGGTCAACTCCCCACATCCTGCCAGTGAAGTTCTGCCAACTCGTCTGCTGCTCTAAAGCAATGCCGTTTGGAAATGGGTTCCCATGCAGCCAGCAGCTTGCAACCAGCAATTTTCATCATGAAGGGTTGATAGCCCTCTAGTGTAATGACCAAGAAAAGAGTAGCAGTGCTCTCAATGCACAATGAGAGCATATGGAGTCAAGCCATGCTTTTCTTCCTAATCAATAATTCAACGCATGCCCCTTAGCGTTGGATTAAGGACACTGAATGGAGGTATTTATGGGAGGTTGAGAATGATTGGGGTTTTTATTCACCCTGTCTTTGGATAAACTATTGTTTGTCAGAGACACCTAGGAAATGTGGATTACAAATTAAAGCTAATGCCATGCAGGGATACAACTGATCTAAAGCATTTATTTCATTGATTCTTTATTAAAGGCAAGAATGTTATTAAAAAGAAACACAATGATAGGGTGCAACATTTAATTCTTATATTGGCAGACAGTCGTGTCCCATACTAAATATACCATATATTACTTCTAAATATAATATCTTTAAATTAATAATAATATAATACATGTATATATAAATCTAGCTTATACCAACTTAATCGGACAGTGGAACACTGAGATGAGAGCTGAGAAGATTCTCATTAGAGATAAATCTATAAGCGTGGGTTCTGATGAGAGGAGACCAGTTAGCAGGAGGGAGAATGTCCTGATCTCTGAGGTCACGTTCCGTTCCTCTCTGCAAATCCGTCTGGTTCTCAGCCAATTGAAAGCCTATCCAGAGTACCACAGGAACCATCAGTGCTCGGGGAGGGAGTTTCAGTACACGACGAGCAAGGAGCGACACAGTCTGCTGCGCTTCGAACAATGGCAGCCGCAGAAGAGAGTTCATCCATTGACGGAGCAATAAAAACAGTCAAATCCAAAATAGACTGATCATAATAAGTGAATAATAGCAAGAGCACCACTTACTTATTACATTTCATTGGCTGGAGTTCGTTGAACCAGCCAAGTCATATTAATTGTGAATCGCAAACTTGAATATCTGGATGGTCTCCTAAGTCTGAGTTAGTGGGACATATGCGATAAATGTACTATATCGAAAGGGAATATATAATTATTATCTTGCTTGTATGCTATTTAAATCCACTGAGTGTTGAGGAACATTGAGTTAAGAAGGTATAACTCTCCCCCAGTACTGATGCAGTATGCTACCATTTTAGTCGCGAATAGGTGAACGGCTGCAGTCAGCCTGTGGGATGTGCGGAGCTGATATGTTGAATGTGCGAAGCTAGCATTTTTCCATATATGGTGAGATGCAAGCCGTGAGCCAAGGGAAGGAGAACAAGGGAGCACTGGATGTTCGAATAATAATAAAGAATATAAAATGCAGTGGATTTCCACATAAGGGAATGGATACACGGGATGAGGTAGCAAGGTAGGGAAGATGGATGCACAGAATGGAGCGTACAGGCTGAGGTCTAGGGAGAGGCTTGTTGGTTCTTCGGCAAACAAACTCAGGCTTTGTTCTTACTTTGTTCACAAGTGATAGTAAAAGTCTTTTACTCTCTTTCTTGAACTCTTTTATTTTGTGAAAGTGCTCAAAGTGTTTATCCACGACAAAAAACAAGCCATCCAAACAAAGACGTGTTTGTGAACGCGACACCTGGCAGACGTTCGGCCCAATCAGAAGAGCAGCCTATAATGACCGCCTCCGCTGGGCTCTTTAGAGGGCTGATGAACGAACGGGCCTCCCTTCCTGTTTCCACGGTGACGAGATGAGCTCCTCCACTGGTCCTTGGGGAGCTAATGAAGAGAGCGGCGCTCTTGATTGGGATGACTCCAGCTAAAAACCCGGTTTCAGATCAAAGATCCCCAGCGACACGGTTCACGCCATAAGACCACGTACCGAAACCAGAAGGCTCACATTGCGGCGACGTGAAGCCATGAAACTAGCCGTGCAGAGACAGAGCTCTTACGCTAACGACATGCCAGGTGATCACAGCTGGGGATGCAGCGGCTCATCCAGAAACACAACACAAACTTCAGGGACTATATTTCACCTGGTGAGCGACAGGGAGATACACGACGTTGTGGCAGGAGCTGGAGCAGGCACCGTAGCTCACCTGGAGGCAGGCTGACGAATGAGGCTGGGCTGCTTGGCAACCGCTGACGAACAAATCAAGATCAAGGCGGTGACATTTCCACCAGTGCTTTGTTTTAATTCCCCCCTCTTTCACAAAAGTACCATGGCTTACTTCTTTGTTATGCTGCCACATGTCAGTATTTTCATCTCTGAAAAAGCGGGGTGGATACCTCAATACCTGGTCGATACTCTCAATGCTTTCTGAAACCACACTGAGTCATTTGATGAGGTCAATCTCTTGAGGCAACAGGCCGTGGCTTCAGAAGCTCTGTAACTAACCAGTTCACACCCCTGCAGTCTTCTGAAAGCATCGTCTCGTCGCAGATCTTTGATCTGCACTGAGCTCATAAAGAGTAACCCCCAGCCTCTCCAGCCAGAAGTACACACACGCACGCAGGCTATCACGCACCCACACACACAAGCACATGTACTGTCACACAAACATACTTCCAGCCCGCCCTCAATCGAGTACACACAAACACGCACACGCACACACAGATGCACACAAGCACACACACACACACGGGCACACAAACACACACACACACACACACACACACACACACACACATTACCCCAGCCCCCCAACCAAACCCTCAATCCAGTACACAGACACGTGCACACACGCACAACCATGCAACCACAAACACACAGACACAAGCACACTACACTCCTACTTACATAACCATGTGAAGTTGATTCAAAAAGTTGTTTTTATCTGGCGGAAATGAGAGCAGGCTCTCCTCACTTCAGCAATGGATGACGGAGGCAGCGTCAGGCAGAGACTTCAGGGTGTGTGTACTAGCTACTACGGTATAATCGTTACATTACTAAATCCTAGTATTCGTGTGTTAGAGCGGTAGAGTTTTCGCTTACTCCCAATACAAATTCCAATAGAAAAACTTGGCAAGGAAACCCAGTGTAGCGTATTGGGGATCCATGGGCCCTGAGAGCTGGGTTCTATGGTAGCTATAAATCACAACAATTAGAATAGAATCAGGCATCTATTTGAAGAATTCACATCAATAGGTTCCATGGAGATTGGAGTAGAAACCATGGCCCCTGGCCTGAAACCAGCCCTCAATAGCTATTTGAATTAATACTATGTCAAATTAATCTGGTGTTTAATAGTCCAATTGTTTAAGTAATCCAGTGTTTAAATGTATCCAGTGTTCAATTAATCCACTGTTTAATTAATCCAGTGTTCAATTAATCCCAGTGTTTATTTAATCCATCTTTAAATTAATCCAGTGTTTAATTCATCCAGTTATTGATTCATCCAGTGTTTATCCGAGCAAATTCAATTACTGTTATCATTGGGGATTTTCAATTTACGTGGCCTACACACACACATGCACGGGCATACACATGCACGCGTACACACACAATCGCACACATAAATCAAGGACATTAATGTGTTAAGAAAACTGCCTCTACAATGTTAAATGCAGAGGCTTGCATTTACCTGTGAGGAAGCTCAGTATAGCTGTATCTAGATAAAAAAAACCCTGAAATGTGGATTTATTGGCCTTCAGAATGTAAAGCTTACATATTGAATATTAGATAAAACCACTGTGGATTCTGAGTGAACGTAAAATATCTGAGAACGTTCTTGTCTCTCTTTTTGATTTAAAAAAAATATCGTATTCAGTTATATCATATGTATAAATATGTATGTATGCATACATACATATTTATATAAATAACAGCATTTTATAGCTCTAAATATGTACCACGCATATCAGATACAAAATAATATTATGCCCTTCGAATGGGAGGTGAAAATACCCTCTCTCATCGCAGAACATTACACAACGTTCAGCTCAACCTCGCTGCACAACGTGTGTAACGGTTCCTTCCTTCGATCCATTATACATTCTCCCAAATCAAGAGCAGAGTACCAGTCCCCAAAAACACACTTCAACATGAGCAGGTTCCTTTTGAAAGACAGCGAGAAGCAGAGAGATAATCGTAGTCATGTGAACTGCTGAGGCTGAGGGATCAGTCTGTGTTTCACAGGGACGGGGAGCAGGCAGTTGTACAGGCCATGGTCTCGGAGAGTCCCTAATCCCCTTTATCAGAAGCTGGGGAAATGGGTGGCCAAAGGGGATTACAAATACTTTAGTTCAGTGACTTGGTCTGTATTGTAAAATAATGTTAAATAAATAAAGGGAAAGAAAGTGATTATTTTAATGTCATTTGAAATCCGGGTCACGCTTTTGTTCTTCTATTAAATTGCAGACGCACACTTACACACAGACACTTACACACCTTTTGTACCTTTAACTGCAGACATATGGTCGAGCTGTAGGGGTGTGTGAGCCTATGGTGAATGACCGGTCTACCTGTATAATATCTGCAATGCATCTCCCTGCAACAATTCCGATAAGACTTTCGTAAATAAAAATGTGATATTTTCATTCACGACTTTTCCCTTCTGTTGATTCTGTGCGACTGTGTTTCAACAGTGCACTGTATGGTTATAGTAAATAAAGCCTGGTGACAATAAACTCGAAACGAGAATAAGTAGTTTCCAGATAAAGTTCAAAGAGCTGGAGTTTGATTATCACTCTCTGAGAACCCCATTAGTCTTCATAGAGCCCCATTAGTCTTCATAGCAAAAACAAGCTAAATAAAAACGAGTCAAACTCACAAAGAAATTATACAAACAAATAGTTTTACTGAAGCGTTTTGTCCTAAACAGCATTTCATTAACTGCAGCTATTTCATTGTATAGTTTATTAACTAGCTTTGCCAAGGAAATGTTTTCGCCAATTAAGAGAAATCAGTCTACACACGGTTTGGCCTGAACATTACTATTGTGGCAGAAGACACAAGTCTCTTCCATTTACTTTCATAATAAATATTTGTTTAGTTCATTTATTCGTCTTTTTGTTCAGTATCTATTGTATATGAATCATATTAGTGCATTTGTCCTTTCAGGGAGGTACAACCAAAACATTGAGGCTTTTGAAAGTGCCCATGATGTAAGTTTATCCCTAGTCTGCTACGTCCTGACCTTGAACATAGCAATCTACACCAATTTTGTGTGTAATTTGACGTACAACAATGTTGATTTCTGCGTCCAAAAGAAGGTTAAGTCCCTGGAACACTTCTAGTATAACACTGAGTCGTGTGGTTCATCTCAGATAAAAACACAGCTCATTAAACGCTCACACTCGACCGCGATGCACAGATACATTTGCCGGTCCGAGTATAATCTGTGAAAAGTCTGAAAATAAATCCTGGTTCGGTAGGCTGGAACGGTGCTCTGACCCGAGCTGGTCAAAGAAGTGATTACTTCTGTCCTGGACCAGTGTGGATCTTGTCGGGAAAGCCCTGGATCAAACTGTCAATATCAAAGCATATATAAATCACTAAATGCAATGTATGAAGGACGAAAACAGACGATTTTATTTGGACATTAAATAGAGCTTTCAGCTCTGTGGAAAGCAATGCCATTTACAATTGTATGAATACTAGCCATTTTTTTTAATGGGAATAAAGAACATTATCTGTACGTAATTTTCTTTACATGGAAAATGTCATCAAATGCCAGGATATTTACTTTGTGGAGAAAGCTGACTGAGGTAATATAACTACAGCCCTTAACTTAAAATTTAAAATGGAAAAGATGCAGGCGAGTCTTAGTATTTCGGTGGTATTTGAATTACGGTTACTGGAGCTTAAGTAGCCACGGCAAGCCAAGTAGCCGAGGCAAATCTATGGAATTGACAAGATTCAAACACTTATTATCAGCCCTGTAGCAAACTTGTGATGTTGGAACCCCGGGTAATTCTCTTTGCATGTGAGCTGCTTTCCTCGGATCTTACGGTTATAAATGTCAGGTTGTGTGAGCTTGGCATAACTTTTTTAGATCGTTCTTTCAAGATTTAAGAACTACTTAAAAATTGTAAATAACTTCACAGACCAAACTGCACTGTGAAGCTGAACTAAATTAAACCATTTTTTGGGTCATCAATGCTAAATTCTTCATGAACTGTAATGGCATCGGTTTCCAAAGAACTTATCAATGTCCCACCGTATGTGGTCCATTTAAATTGAAATGCTTGGCACTTTTGTCACAATGTGGATCTAAGCAGCAAACATGCTGTAGAACGATGTATCCAACTTTAGCCTGGCACGCGTGTTGTTTTCAACATACAAGAAATGTAAACAAAACCAATACATATCAACCACGGGTTATTCATCTACATTACAATGGCACACTGCTGCCAAAGGGGTTGGCAGCGGAAAAAAGCAGAGAAAAAAGGCGTCGGAAACAAAGCTTTAAAACTTGGGCTGAAAGTGCCAAGGAAACCAAGCTCTCCGAAGTAATAAAAAAAAAAAAAAGCTTCTGATTCTTTTTTTCTCCTGGCACCTGGCCCCAATTAACTTTTGTTCCTCCAAAAGGAACAGCCAGAGCCGGGCGCGGGGACGGGACATCTGGATCATTTTGTTTTGACAACGTTTTAGTTTTAATCTAAAGATGGCAAGCGGGCACCATGCACTTTACGATGCCTTATACTAGACAGACACTAACACAACTTTTCAATTCATACCGTTGCAGGCCATTTCACATTCACTGATACATTCACTGCCATACAGTGGACGTGGTCTCAAGCCTGTCAGCTCATCATAATAAACAGGGAGGAACATCAACTGGCCGCAAAGTTTAAATAATTGAATCGGGCCCCAAACTGAAAAAGCTGTGTGCGTTTGAGCAGGGCTCACTTTGAGAGAGAGAGGGCGAGAGAGGGGGCTAGAGAGGGCGCAAGGGGAGTTGAATGAGATCATTTCCATATGCAGCCAGGCCCATCTCGACCGCTCTTGGAATACGGTGAACGAGCCTCATAAACATTGTAATCCACCAGCACACGCATGTTGATCATGTTGAGACTCCTCAGTCGCTCAGTGCTTAAATTACATCACAGATTTATATTTGAATGCGAGCATCAATAGAACAATATCATGTTTAAATGGAAAGCGTCAGTGCGTTGCAGTAAACACAACAGCAACAACCAACCAAAGCAGCTCTATGTAAATGCTTCAGAATAGCTTAACTGACACTGTTTATGTTTACGTGTAAGCGCTCATCAAAAAAAAAGATATATGTGCAATGAACTGCAATGGTTAATATTTTTGTGCTTCTTTTCTCTAAATAATTGACAATAATTTGTCATCTTGTCACAACCAACTTGGATTCCTCAGGATAACAAATTCATTTGATGCGTTATTATGACAAAACCAAGTTGTCCTTCTTGATGCCATGAATTAATGCTATGGCCTCTAGGCAGGCTATTGTTGACAGCTCACTTGACCACAGCGGTGAGGAGAGGAGAGCGATCATGGCAGAACGGGAACAACTGTTTATGGACGTATGCATTAAATGGGGATATCAATATTGCTTTCAATAAAGTCATATCCTATAACTGATCTATTCTACAAATATAAAATACATTAAATATGTTCCATGTTACGTTCAACAGACTTTCTAGTGGACAGAACATTTTATTTTAGTTGTGGGAATCCTGAAAGTCTCCCTCCTATTAACTAGTAGGGGCTCAGTCTTTTACATTACGTTGAACAACAAATTGAACAAATTGAACAAATGTGCACTGTCTAGGCAGAGCCTCAATAATGTTCTCCATAGTTGATAAACTGACCTAAATGTAAATGTTGTATTAGCCTATAGGCTACAGCTAAATTAATTCATAATCTTGTGAAAACCAGCTAGGTTTTGTCCTGATAACGTGATAATGAACTTGTTATCTCGCCATAACCAACGTGGTTATGGCGAGATAACGTATTCATGAATTTGTTATTTCAACCTCTCAACTCTGGCTGGCTTTTGTGTTATAGAGCATGCATTGACGAAACATACTTGCGGTTTTCACACGCTATCACAGACCTCCTCCCCTAAACACACCCTTTCCTCATTGGAAAGGGGCGCGCACACACACACACACACACACACACACACACACACACACACACACACTCACACAAGTGGTAATTTAATTTATGATTAGAGGATTCATCAGCTTATTGATCTATTAGTGTCTGATAATTAGAGGGTTCATCTGACTATTGATTATGCATGAGTGTCTGATCATTTCAGTGTGCAGAAGTCTATTGATTAAGAATCTGTTTCTGATAATTAGAGGGTCTATTGATAAATGAGTGTCTTCTCATTAGGAGGATCATCATTCTATTGACTATAGATTCAGACCGGTGTCTGATTATTGGAGGGTCAATCAGTCTATTGATTTATCGATTGATTATGGATCTATTGATTCTGGATCACTGTCTGAAGAATGCTCAGAGAACATATTTGATGCAATCTGTGGCAACACGCTCACACTTCGCGCGTGTGTGTGTGTGTGTGTGTGTGTGTGTGTGTGTGTGTGTGTGTGTGTGTGTGTGTGTGTGTGTGTGTGTGGAGCAGCAACAGCCATTATAGGTCAAGGTTCTTTGTGAAGACAGGAAGAGACGTGACAGCAGAATGTGCAGAATGTAATGAAAAGACAAACAGGGCAGATAGTTTATTCGCAGGTCTTGAGAAGTGTAAGGACGTAATAATCGCATTCTTGCCGTAAAGCCATGATGTAGAAAAAAATATTTTTCAAAGGGAAAAAGTAAGAGTAATATTATGGATAAAGAGGAGAATAAACAGAAACAGTAATCACTGATGCAGGAGTACAACACTGTTTCTGCGCTCCTTGACTGAATTGCTAGCCTGAAGGCCGGTAATTACCTAATTGCACTTTGTTGATATTTTTCTCCCATGTTGACCGATTTATACCTTATGCTCTGAAGTAGGGCCGAAAAACAGGGTTTATCTGCGGCAAATCTGGCGTTTCAAATATTACATACAAATATTGTATATTATGCATTATTATGGGTTTAGGACTCGTTTTGCACCAGGGCAATAATGTGTTCAATGGATTCTTTCTACCGTGATATCCAAAAGGAAAAAACTATTTCAATGTTGTCTCTACCAACATTGACACAATGTCACTTACAGTTAATGTGAAATTATGATGTACAACTTCCAATAGTGTTGTATAGATCTTCTGGAAATTCCTTCACACAAAGTCGACCGTATCTCGCCTGTTCCCATGGCAACCATCAGCAGGATGCTTTGTCATTATTTGTATTCAATAATTGAATGGGCAGAGAATGGATGACCTTATCTGTGGACACTCAATCAGCTCTAGTGCACAGTGGGGACCTCACCGTGGGCACGTCACAGTATAGATATCACCGTGGAGGACTCAGAGTAGAGGCCTCAGAATAGAGACTTCGAATTAGAGATATCACAATGGAGACATTGCAGTGGAGCCCTCACAGTAGAAATATCACAGTAGAGACCTCACAATAGAGACCTTACAGTCGAAGTATCACAGTGGAGACCTCCCAGTAGAGACCTCCCAGTAGAGACCTCACAGTAGAGACCTCACAGTAGAGACCTCACAGTAGAGACCTCACAGTAGAGACCTCACATTGGAGAGCTCAGAGTAGAGACCTCACAGTAGATATCTCACAGCATATATCTATATATACAATTTAAAATAACATCTTATACAATATAGATATTGGATATGATATAATTACAATTTATGTTTTGATTATTTAATTCCACTGATAATGAGTAACAATGTTACCTCCTGGAAGCTACCTTCAACCTGCAACAGAGATTAGCCTGGAAACATGTGCTCAATGTTGTTTGTTTTGGACTGAAAGTAGTCATGACGTCCCTGAGGGCTCACTCATGGATAAGTGTTAGTGTGTGTGTGTGTGTGTATGTGTGTGTGTGTGTGTGTGTGTGTGTGTGTGTGTGTGTGCCCTGAAAGCAGAGGTCCCCTCAACCCAACACTCAATGTGATGAATGACAACAGACCATAATAGTCCCAGAGTTCAGCATCTACCAGAATGAGGCCAGCCCTGCTTTTAATAACCCAGTCCGCGCCTTCCCTTATCCGTCCTCCCCACGGACCCCAGTGGAAAATTAGTTTTTTTTCTAAACTCATGTTTTTTTTTATTTAAAATCATGATTATCTCATGTTGGAAAAAAAATGTGGTTGGGGGGGGGGAATCAGATTTTAATAATTAAAAGGATTATGAAAAATGACCAATTACTCCTTTCACTTTTCAGCTAAAATGGAAGGGCTTGTATCTAGGCTTCTGGCATCATTTCAAATCATCTTTGACCTTAGGAAGATATTACCTTTTTTTTTCTCCGTCTTGTTCGCCGTCTCTCTCTCTCGTGGTGCTATGTTGACCGATAAAGCTGTTGGTTTTCTTGAACGATAACACAAACTCATTTTCAGGCACAAACATGGCGCGTGGTGCAGTCTGCAACGCAACACAAAGTTGTAAAACGGCCACGCCTGTAGACCCCTCCTTGTGCCAAGACACTTTCCTTGTTCCTCTGATATTAAAAACCGATCGAGAGAAGGTCGTTCTTCCCATTTTATTTCCCGACGTTTCGTTGGGTAAATGTTTGAACTGTCGACAGCTGCCCGGTAGCTTTTTATGCAGGTGATAAGATCAACGTTTCTTGAAGCGGTTCTAACAGTAAGGTCTCACAGAGCCTAGCAGTGCTCAATCATCTGTG
>OOFH01122028.1:9636-20751 GCA_900323355.1 Merlangius merlangus | reverse complement strand
TGGCTAAACTGAAGGAAGAGATTCTCTATTTAACCTCAAACCATTATAGTCGTCCTAGACATGTGCTGTATTGACCGCTCCACCAGCTGCTGCAGTAGTCAACACCTCTGCCAAATCAGACAGACCAAGACTGGACTGTAAATAAAGACAAGTCAATGGGAGTACTGTGGATTATCTGCATAAAAAAGCAATATGAAGTTAACATTTCTCATTGGATTTCAATGAGTCGTTGTTATATTCATATTTAATACTTCAATACTCCCTGTATACTAGTGGTTGTTTACAGGCCAGTCTTCGCCTCTTCAATATGGCTGTGAATTTGACTCACAATCCAAAGGCCAATGCAGTGTCTATGTATATAAGTCTAGGATGGTCATGTTGGTGGATAAGCAGAAGGCAGGAGCCTTATGATGTTTCCTTTCACCTGTATCCAGCCAGGATGTTCATTAGGGTGGATTTGCCGGCCCCAGAGGGCCCCATGATTCCTATCAGTTCCCGGCTGCAGAACCTCCCAGACAGGCACTTTAGTAAGGCTTTGAAACCTGGGGAAGAGGACAACACCGATACAACAAAACATTATGTTATTAACTCCCACAAGTTATTTTACTAAGGTCGGAGCATCATTTAGGCTTTTGATTTTCCAGCCTTTACACGCCTTTTCAGCTATCTTTCAGCCAAATCCCGCAGGTCATGTTAAAAAAGCGAATGACAAGTAAAATGTATTTCCTGATCCACTAGGAAATCCTTACAGTCCCTAGTGGATCCTATGCCCATTGTTCTTTACGCAACCTCAACTTTCCAATTCTCGTCCCAAACCGTGATAAAGCACATGCTACATAATAGCACGCTGATCTGAAAATGAACACCATATTGGCAAGGCAGACTCAGTAGGATTGTCACATAATTAGTATGTAACAATGTTCTACAAAACCTTTCCCAACTACTAAGTATCACCCCATATTCATACAGTAAGTTGGAGGGAGCTTGACATTGCCTGTTGAAAAATAATACTCCATGTGCAACACATGCGTATTAACGAGGGCGGGGTGGGAACAGATGCACACAGCAGCATCTGAGTGTATATAGCCTAACACTGAAGACACACAAACACACATACACACCTCTGAGCCCAAATTACAGAGCAACTGGATTGTACATACCTCAGAGCTGAGACACATATATGTGTGTGTGTATGTGTGTGTCTATACTTAACACTTCCACCCTCCTCTCACAATGTGGAGTACTGTACATATGTAGGTTGTAGCCATGACTAGATGGTGTAGAGCAGGGGTGTCAAACATACGGCCCGCGGGCAAGATCCGGCCCGCAAGATGAGTTGATCAGGCCTGCGACTTGTAGAGCATAAATTTCTGAGCATGTCGAAAAAAAAAGCACATTCCTGTGATGAGTTATGATTTTTTTTAAAGAAATAACCAAAATGCTCACTCCAGCCGCTAGGGGGCAGCCAAAATAAAAAGGAATTCCACACTTGTCCTTGTTTCACCACAATTAAGAAATTATCAAGGGTGACATCCTTACCAAAATGTCTTTGTCAAAAAGAAGGCAAGTGGGCACAAAGTGCAGAGATTTCCAGGAAAAATGCCAAGCAGTGTGCTTGGTATGTAATCAGCAAGTTTCAGTGCTCAAAGAATATAATATTCGGCGCCACTATGAGACTCATCATGAAGAAAAATATCACCATTTGAAAGGACAACTAAGAGAGTTCTGGTGAGTTTGTGAAAACATGCATGCTGAAGGCTGCAGAAGTTGTGTTCCCTGAAAAGCGATCTGCCTTTGCCAACATTAGTCTGTCGAAGAACACTGTCGCAGATAGGGGAACAGAGCTCTCAGGAGACTTGGGCAGCCAAATGAATGACAAAATCAGGTCATTTATTGCTTTTTCGGTTGCAATTGATGAGAGCACTGATGCAACATATATTGCTTAACTGGCCATATTTATTTGGGGTGTTGATGAGACTTTGACAATCACCGAGGAGTTCCTTGAGTTGGTGCCTATGAAGGACACTGCAACAGCAAATGACAGTTTGACACTTTTCTCAGAGATAATGACATTCAGGCTGGCCTACCATACCACACTGAAGTATGGTGGTTTAGCCGAGGTGCCGTGCTCAAGCGTTTCTTTAAGCTACGAGAGGAAATTGGACAGTTCATGGAGAAAAAGGGTAACCCAGTGAAGGAACTTGAATGTCTGCACTCTGCAGTGGGTACAGGATCTTGCCTTTATGGTGGATATTACACAGACCAAAATAATCTTCACAAAATGTTGCAGGGCCGCAAAAAATTGTCACTCAGTATAACGACAGCATACACGCATTCAATTTAAAACTGTCACTCTGGAAGAAGCAGCTATCTAGCGGTGACACCACCCATTTCCCATGTCTAACATCTGTGCGTGCGACTGGATGTAATGCTGATATACAGTGGGGCAAAAAAGTATTTAGTCATCCACCAATTGTGCAAGTTCTCCCACTTAAAAAGATGAGAGAGGCCTGTAATTTTCATCATAGGTATACCTCAGCTATGAGAGACAAAATGAAAAAAAAAAATATCTAGAAAATCTGATTGTCTGATTTTTAAAGAATTTATTTGCAAATGATGGTGGAAAATAAGTATTTGGTCAATAACAAAAGGTAATTTCAATACATTGTTACATGCCCTTTGTTTGCAATGACAGAGGTTAAACGTTTTCTGTAAGTCTTTACAAGGTTTTCACACACTGCTGCTGGTATTTGGGCCCATTCCTCCATGCAGATCTCCTCTAGAGCAGTGATGTTTTTGGGCCTTCGCTGGGCAACACAGACTTTCAACTCCCTCCAAAGATTTTCTATGGGGTTGAGATCTTGAGACTGGCTAGGCCATTTCAGGACCTTGAAATGCTTCCTACGAAGCCACTCCTTCGTTGCCCGGCGGTGTGTTTGGGGTCATTGTCATGCTGAAAGACCCAGCCACGTTTCATCTTCAGTGCCCTTGCTGATTGAAGGAGGTTTTCACTCAAAATCTCACGATACATGGCCCCATTCATTCTTTCCGTCACACGGATCAGACGTCCTGGTCCCTTGGCAGAAAAAAAGCCCCAAGCATGATGTTTCCACCCCCATGCTTCACTTTAGGTATGGTGTTCTTTGGATGGAACTCAGCATTCTTTCTCCTCTAAACACGACGAGTTGAGTTTTTACCAAAAAGTTCTATTTTGGTTTCATCTGACAATATGACATTCTCCCAATCCTGTTCTCGATCATCCAAATGCTCTCTAGCAAACTTCAAACGGGCCCGGACATGCACTGGCTTTAGCAGGGAGACACGTCTGGCACTGCAGGATTTGAGTCCCTGGCGGCGTAGTGTGTTAGTGATGGTAGCCTTTGTTACTTTGGTCCCAGCTCTCTGGAGGTCCCCCCGTGTGGTTCTGGGATTTTTGTTCACCGTTCTTGTGATCATTTTGACCCCACAGGGTGAGATCTTGCGTGGAGCCCCAGATCGAGGGAGATTATCAGTGGTCTTGTATGTCTTCCATTTCCTAATATTTGCTCCCACAGTTGATTTCTTCACACCAAGCTGCTTACCTATTGCAGATTCAGACTTCCCAGCCTGGTGAAGGTCTACAATTGTGTTTCTGGTGTCTTTTGACAGCTCTTTGGTCTTGGCCATAGTGGAGTTTGGAGTGTGACTGTTTGAGGTTGTGGACAGGTGCCATTAATACAGGTAATGAGTGGAGGACAGAGGAGCCTCTTAAAGAAGAAGTTACAGGTCTGTGACAGCCAGAAATCTTGCTGGTTTGTAGGTGACCAAATACTTATTTTCCACCATCATTTGCAAATAGATTCTTAAAAAATCAGACAATGTGATTTTCTGGATTTTTTTTTTCATTTTGTCTCTCATAGCTGAGGTTTACCTATGATGAAAATTACAGGCCTCTCTCGTCTTTTTAAGTGGGAGAACTTGCACAATTGGTGGCTGACAAAATACTTTTTTGCCCCACTGTAGATCAATACAAAGACAAGATAACAGGATTGCTGCAGGAGTTCGAGCGGAGGTTTCAGGTCTTCAGTGAACTAGAGAAGGAATTTGCAGTTTTTCGCTCACCATTTACAGTCAAGCCTTCTGACATGCCAGTTGACATCCAACTCGAGATAATTGACTTGCAGTGTGATACCAATATCAAGGAGAAATTGGCGTTGGTGGGCTTGGACACATTTGATCAATATCTCTTGCCAGGGTACCCCAAATTACCATCCCTGGCTGCAAAGGTTTTATCCATGTTTGGGACTACCTATCTTTGTAAACAGGTGTTCTCTGTAATGAACCTAAATAAAAAAAGCACAGATCAAGGTTAACAAACACACACTTGAATGACATTATGAAATGTGCTGCTACTCAGGATTTGACACCTGATAGTGATGCATTCGTAAAGGCTAAAAGATGCCAAGTTTCAGGAGCCAGCAGCAGCAAATAGACTGCAGTGAGAAAAAAGAAAGTTAATTAGCAAGTAGGCCTGGGCCTATTTCTTGTGATGCTCTTTCAGAAATGTTTGCACTCTGATTAATACAGAACTTTGAAAATAAGTTTACTCAGGTTTCATGTTAAAAGACAATGAATATTGTGCAATATATCATTTTCAGCTTCAGTGGCCAACAAAACTATTTTATCTGATGTAGCCTAATCTCATTGCTCATGCACTGCTATAACTTTTATGTTTGTTTATTTTATTTATATGTGCACATTTACATTTTCAAGGCAGTATGATAGCTTTCTTCGTAGCTCCCACTTGAGTTTGTTTAGTGTGGTGAGTTGGTTCAGGTGTTCAGATGTGAAAATGTATTCACTCAACTCTATAAAAATAAAAATCTGTGAATAAATGTGTTGTGCTTATATAGAGCCTTGTGATCCGTGATTATGTAGGCTACAAATGTAGGCTGAACGATAAAGCATAGTACTGAAAAACAAAGCTTAAAATTTGGAGTTGACGTAGGTTATTTTGCCATTATTTTACTGGTCCGGCCCACTTGAGATCAGATGGGCTGTATGAAAATGAGTTTGACACCCCTGGGCTAGCCCCTACACTACGCCATGCTGTCCTGACGGTCATCTTAAGGGCTGATTAGTACATTGAGAACAATAAACTCTTGACACGAAACTTAAAATGAATAACCATGATTAGTGTATAACCATTGGTAATACACTATTTTATTATTATATCGTAGAAGAAAAAAAATATTACAGAGAGTCATAGATTAGTCATCAATCAGGAAGCAACGTTAGTAGTATTTTATAGTTCACCCTACATCGTTCAAGTCATCACTGAGAAAGATGTGGAATCAAAAGATAGCGGATGACACACTGCGTTGCACAACTAATCTAGAGTAAAAGCCATGCATATATTTAGCAATAAGAGTAAAATATTATTATCTAAATGCACTCCAGATAACGTGGAGTGAGAGACAGAGGTTCGGTCGCACTCCTCATCATTTAAACACACGATATTCGCTCAATGTACCTCAGTACTTCACTACATAAACCAACGGAGTCTCCTAGACCTCTGCCCGGGTGTTAAATAAGAATAAATAGCGTGAAACACGACAAATACGACATCTAACGTACCGAGTTTACAGCGTCCTGGAGCTGCGTGAGCCGGTCCGCCATGTTGCTTTTTATCCTTACAAAGTGAACGCCAGATCTCGCGAGATCAGCGCGTATCGCGATGACAGCCTAAGCCCCAGCGAGAGATCAACTTCATTACATGTAAACCGACCACAAGACGTCGTAAACCGGCCGGAACGAGCAAAGCGGACGCGTTGCAATCGATTTCACGCGTGTTTTGTTGATGCTGAGACATCGGGGCGGTTTAACTTGCGAATAGAAAGGGCTGTCGGGGGTTGCATTAGCTCCTTGATGGAAACTATCCCCGAATATCAACAGGAAGCGTCTGAATAATCCTCCATGGCTTCCTGCACTGTGAGCTCTCCAGGTACAGACTTCACTTTATTCTGCTCCTGAAGCTCCTCAGGGAACAAGCTGCTTCATAACCAGCAACCTTAAGCTCAACACGGATAGTCTGGGCTACTTTTAATGGCTCAATGTCAGAGAGTGAAGCTAAGAGTTTAGCTAGCTCCTGAGTTAGCTTAGACTATAGCTACTTAAATAACTATACATACTTCAATAAACATATCTGACTTTACATATACAAATATACATGTCTAACTATAGCTTACATATACAATCAAACATATACAATCAAACACATACATCTATACATTTACAACAATACATGCATAACTATGTATGAATAAACTATACATATACAACTACATAGATAACTATACATATACAACTGTACGTTTAACTATACATATACAAGCATAAACAACTATACATAAACAACTATACATATACAACTATACATAAACAACTATACATATACAACTATACATTTATAACTATACACATCCATAACTATACGTTATGGATGTGCCTGTTACATAGCTATTCAGTAAAACATTCATACAATATCTGGTTTATTGTAGGTAGTATTGTGTCATTAAAAATAAATGTATATTAAGGTGTTTTTTGGGATTACACCTGTTGGGCTTAATATAAAGTGAAGACAACAATTCATATTCCATTTTAAATAATTGACAAAATAACGGCTATTCATTTTTTGTTTTCCCTCTTGTGAATCTTCAACCTTCAATCAAAACAGATTCAGCTTTCCCGGGAATGACATGCACCCTGGAGAACGTGCTGGCCGACGCAAAGTCGCTGGTGGAGCGTCTGAGGAACCATGACAACGCGGCCGAGATGCTGATCGAACAGACCTCCTCCCTCAGCAAGCGAGTGGGGGCCATGAAGCAGGTGACCCACTTTAACGAGGTCAAATGTCGATAAAGCCGAGGACAGCCATTGTTATACCCTTCAGAAGCCTACAGTCGTGACCTAGCTCAGTGTTTCTGAACCTGAGCTAATCCAAACTCAAACCTTGAAGATACCTTCATGCATCAGGTCAATGGAGATTGCTGACTCATAAGCATTAGATATTTTATGATGTGTTTTCGATGTGGAAGGGTAGAGGTCCCTTATAGTGCGAACAAATGCCAATAGATTCAGAGTCATGAGTAAATGACGACTAACGACTTAAAGGTGGTCATATTATACCACCAGGTGTGGGCGTGATTAGCCGTTACAAGCCGTTTTGAAAATCTGCCTCTTCTGACACCCACATCCTCTGGTGGTATAATATTTCACCTTTGGAATTGTATATATATTATGCGATGTCACAGGCCAACGTTGATGGGCTTAAACATTGTGTGCATAAGCAGACACACACAAATGTCATAAGTTCTGTTTGCAAGAATTGGTCCGGTCTAACATAAGGTCATAAAAGCTGGTTGTTAGGATGCAGTAGTTACATATGATAATACTATAACGTTGTTCATAACTGACAAAGGCTGTTTATTCCATAAATGTGCAGTGACAAGAAACAAACCAGCTTAACCGTTTTCTTAAAAATGGCAACCAATGGCTCTCAACTGTCAAACATTTTTCTGTGGATGGCCCCTGGCCTTCTCCAGCTACTCAAGCTATTAGCTCTTTAGTTGTGATTTAATCAAATGTTATATTATCTTATTTAAATCTAGATGGCAGGTTAACAGACCTTCTTAGCTTTTTCTCACATAGCTGCCTCAAAGGAATAACAATATTTCCACTTATTTATTCATGCCATTGATTGCATGACAGCTTGAAAACCCCCTTCTGGTTCAATGGGTTACTGTTAGGTTTAGGAGCGTAGTTCTGCTTACAAAGAAGGGACATTTTGGACTGCTTAAAAGTTGTGATTTGCTCATTATCACAACAAACATATTCATATGCATGTTGTAACACATTGTTGCTGTTTGTTTGGTCCTGATGTTCACAGTCCTGGCTCAGCCTCTTTGAAACAAACATCAATGGTACAAACTCATTGTATGTTCTACTTTCTCGCACTTAAAAATAGTACTTAGCATTGTGTAGCATCTTATCCTCGCTATCTTTGTTGTACACGGGGAATGAGTTAACCTAGCGATTGTTGGTGCTTGGCAGTTGATGCTATGAACATCCTTACTGTACCGAAAGCGATATGTTATTGTTTTTCTTTCTTCTGACAAAAGCACTTATCGTAAGTCGCTTCGGATAAAAGCGACGTACAGTAAATTACCTCAATGTAAATGTGCATGTTATTGCATGTCGTTTGTTTGGTTGTCCTGCAATGGGAGTTAGATGTGAAGCTTTGATTGACCTGATTGACCTGCGGCGGTCTCTTCAGTACCAGGAGGAGATCGATGCTCTGAACCAGGTGGCCCGACACCGGCCCCGCTCCAGCCTGGTGCTCGGCATCCAGCAGGAGAACCGGCAGATCCGGGACCTCCAGCAGGAGAACCGAGGTAGGAGGAGCAGGACGGAGTCATGGAGGGGAGGGAGAACAGCCAGATTCGCTCCTTCAAGTGGATGGGGAATCCTGTTGATTTTATTATGGAGCAGGCCGGGGCAAGGGAATATGTCTTGGGAATGCCTTACCGGTTAGGCTGTGGAGATGGGGGTTGTGCTGGGAACTGGATCCCCCTAGCTACGATGAGAGACCGCAGAGATTGCTCGAACGACCTACTGTATCCAACAATAGAGTTCCGCATACGGTAGGGCTGCGAGATTATGGAAAAGTCCTAATCATGATTATTCAAACGATTGTTTTTGAGTTTGAAAACGTTGTGCATTTATTCAGCATTTCTCTCCAAAAAAAACACACTGCAACTGAGAAATTAAAAATGTCCCTTTAAAAAAATACACAAAATGTTAAAATAGAAAATAATGTACAAATATGTATCCAGCTGTTAAATTTCTACAAAACATTTAATGAGTCAAAAATATATGCTAAAAAAAATAAATCATTTCAACTCAATTATAATAGTTTGGAGATCGTTTGACCCAAAAATCGAATTCTCGGATCAAAATTCAATTAATTGCACAGCCCTAACGTACGGTAAACGGTGTCGCCAGGGTTTGATGAGAACTCCAGGTTACCGGGATGGTAGGATCTCCTGTGGGACCCCTCTAACACGCACTGTGCTCCGGGGTTCCCAGAGCTACGGACGTCCCTGGAGGAGCACCAGTCGGCCCTGGAGCTCATCATGACCAAGTACAGGGAGCAGGTGTTCAGGCTGCTGATGGCCAGCAAGAAGGACGACCCGGCCATCGTCACGCAGCTGAAGGAGCAGCACACTACAGTGAGGCGCACGCATGCACGCACGCACGCACGCACATAGGCAGGCAATGCAGGCACACAATAACGCACACACATGCAGGCACGACCGCAGGCACACACACACACAAGCACGCATGCACGCATGCACGCATTCACAATGCACACACGCATGCATGCACGCATTCACAGACGCGTGCACACACACACACAGGCACGCACGCTGCACTGAAATGGATTCAAAGCATAGCAATCGCTCCTCTGTCTCCGTGACTCGGCAGGAAATGCAAGCGCACATCGATAAGATCAACGAGATGGCGAGCGTCATGAGGAAGGCGGTGGAGGTGGACGAGGGCCGCTTGTGTGAGGACGAGGAGCGGATCAAACAGCTGGAGGTACGCCTGGGGCTCTCATGTGGTGTTATGTTGTGTCATGTTATGTGTCTTTGTCCTTCTTCAACGACAGGCCTTTACTTTATATTCAAACCATCGTACTACTGGATGATGTTATGTTATGTTATTGTCATGTAATGGGTCTTTGTCCTTCTACAGCGAGGCCTTTACTTTTTATTTAAACCAAGACACTACTGAGTGATGTTTTGTGAGGCAAAGTGTACGATACACTCACACTACATCTCTCTAATACCATGTATTACATTGATTTATCAAGGCCTTTGTCCAAAGTGTTACTTCACTTGACCTTGAATAATAGCGCCCCCTATGGGAGCAATGATCAATGAAGACCTGCTCTTTCGGGATACCTTGGTTGTAGAGAGATTTAAAACTCTGTACCATCCACCGCTGAGATATGGGCGCTGAAAAAGAAAAAATAACTGAACTACTTACAGCCGCGAAAGGTATTCACGGCCCACCTATATATACAGTATATCTAATTCAGGGAGTGTTTTTTCTGTACATGTTGTGCTTGTTTTTTAACGCTATGGCAACGGCACTGTGACGATACGAAATGCCTTTCTTTGGATACGGCCCCCATGCATAAGGCTACGGTCATGAGCGTTTCTCATGACCACGGCCTGAAGCCGTGGGGGGTCATCTGTCTGGAGCCACGACATGCTACTTTAAACTAGAGCTGGGTTTCGATTCAAATTTCAAGAATCGATTCGATTCCGATTTTTAAGTTTCAGAATCGATTTTTTCAGATTTTCTCAGATTCCATCCGATTCGATCCGATTTTGATCTGATTTTCGATCCGATTTCGATTCGATCCGGGGGTTAATGTTATTAAAAATGAAAAATGTATTTGAACCGTTTCCTTCACTTCATGACTGTGTAGAGAAGCAACATATTAAAACTAGTATTATATCAATATTAAACAGCAAATCTTACAAGTATTGGTAGTTACTGATGGCTGGAAGACTGATGAAAAGGTTAAGGGTCAATCTACCTTCAAGAAAGATAATTCAAAAAATAATAATAATAATAATTTATTAATTTTTTTAATTTAAAAAAAATCGATCTTTGGACGTACGAATCGATAATCGGTCAATAATATGCGAATCGATTAAAAATCGGAAAATCGATTTTTTCAACACAGCTCTATTAGAAAGACAGAACCTTTCAGCTGGGAGTCAGACCCAGCGGCCGCAGGAACACCCTGCCCCCTCTGGACAGAACACCTGACGTTCCCACACTGGCCTCAGCTTTGGGCAGCTACCTGGATGATGTCGGCAGGCTTCTCCGTGTCCTCCTTGAACAGCAGCATGGTGGGGGCGTAGGTGTTGATGTTGAACCGCCGCAGGAGCGGGGCGTTGTGCTTCTCGCCCTGGTCCACGTACCCGAAGCGCACGTAGTCCCGGAAGGCGAACGCCGTCAACTGCCGATGGAGGTTTGATTAGGGTGGTGGGTAGGGGT
>OOFH01122014.1:0-14474 GCA_900323355.1 Merlangius merlangus | reverse complement strand
CATGTTACTTTGGCTGGCTGTGTGCCTTCTCAGTAGTTTAATCGCCGAAGTATGGAGTTTATATGGAAAAGCCGGCGTCCTCACCTACACGCGGGACCAGCTGTTGTCACTCAGGCACTCAATCAAACCGGGGGACTCTGGTCCGGAGCTGCTGGTCAAGTATCCGCAACTCAAAAACACCGGAACGCGAAAAGGGACTAAAATAAAGAAAAGAGGATCGAGAGGTGGAGTGAGAGAAAGACTAAGGAGGCGCGGCAGCAGACATCCTCTACCGGTAATAACTTTTTCTAATGTTCGCTCTTTGAGCAACAAGATGAATGAACTGACCGCTAAAGTTCAATATGACAATGAGTTCCGACAGAGTAACCTCATCTGTTTTACGGAAAGCTGGTTGAAAGAGGATATGTCAGACCCCAACTTGCCGGGTTACACAATTATTCGGGCTGACAGAGACATTAATTCGTCACGGAAATCTATTGGCGGTGGTTTGTGTGTCTATATGGACACACGCTGGGCCACCCAGTACACCGTCCGGGAACGTGTGTGCACACATGATTATGAAATCCTGGTTGTCTCCTTTCGCCCCTTTTACCTCCCGAGGGAGTTTGGCCAGATTACAATCATATTGGCCTATGTACCTGGGCCGGACTTCGTGGGAGCTGCAGCCAGGATAGCCGAGAGCTATAATACCGCCCTGTCCCGTGCAGCTAACCAACCCGTCCTGTTGCTCGGGGACTTTAACTCCTGTGATCTGTCCGACCATCTACCCACTCTACATCAATACGTGGACTGTCCCACCCGCCTGGCACGTACCCTGGATAAGTGCTATGGCAACATACTAGACGCCTATAAATCCACCTGTAGGCCTGCCTTGGGGAAGTCTGACCATAAGGTCGTCCATCTACTCCCTCGTTACAGGGCTAAACTGAGACGGGAGAAGACAGTGACTAAGGAAATTGAGATCTGGACTGAGGACTGTACGGAGGAGATGAAATGCGAGCTGGAGACTACCGATTGGTTATTTCTTAACTCATGTGGCACCCCTCATGAACTAATTGACACTTTTACATCATACCTGTTGTTTAATGAAAGTAAAATCATCCGTACTAAAACTGTAAGAATATTTCCTAATAATAACTTATGGATGTCTAGTGATCTTAAGGAATGTATCCGTGAGGAAAAACGTGCTTTTAAAAATGGTAATATTGAGTTACTTAAGGAAAAAAGATGTGAACTAAGATCTAAACTGAGTAAAGCAAAAATAGAATATAAAGATAAAGTTGAATGTCACTATTTTTCAGGAAATGCCAAGAAAGCATGGGAAGGTTTAAATGTGATGATGGGCAGGGAAACTAAGCAAAAGCGTACCCCCCTGTCACACCCCTCTCCATCTTTTGCAAATGATTTAAATGTTTTTTTCAGTCGTTTTGACAAGAATGATTTTAGTGCTGAACGTGATAGTGTGTGTAGGTCCATTTTGGGATATGTCCCCATTACACTGAATGAACATGAGATTGTAGCCAGCCTGTCTAGTATTAAGCCAAACTCGGCCCCGGGGCCAGATGGCCTGAGAGGGAGAGTTTTTAAAGAAAATGTTCATGAACTTAAAGGTATTGTGCTGGAGTTATTCCAGAACTTGCTTAATTCTTTGACAATGCCCAAATTATGGAAAATGTCTTATATTGTACCTATCCCTAAAAAACCTGGAGCTACTGAATTAAAAGACTTCAGGCCTATTGCTCTTACTTCTATCTTAGGAAAATGTTTTGAGAGAGTTATAAGCAGACAAATTACAGCGTCAGTTTCTAACAGTTTAGATCATCTCCAGTTTGCTTACAAAAGTCAGAGGGGAACTGATGACGCAACTGTCAGTATGTTCCACACCCTGTCAAAGCACCTACAAGCCCCCTCCCACCTTGCTAGGGCCCTATTTATCGATTTTACCTCTGCCTTTAACAGCATGCAGATTCACATCCTGCTGCAGAGACTTATCGACATAGGAGTAAACGGTGGTATTATCCACCTTGTTAGGGACTTCCTCTCTGACCGCCCTCAACAGGTCCTGGTTAACAATACTCGGTCCGACATCACTGTGCTTAACACCGGCGCCCCGCAGGGGACCATTTTATCCCCATTACTTTTTTCTATATACACAAACGAATTCCAATTAGATCTGGAAAAGTTTCGTTTGTTCAAGTATGCAGATGATATGGCCCTGGTTGCCTTATTAAAGAAGGGGGACATAGTCGGAGAGGAAGTATATAGAGCACACGTGTCATCTCTCCAGAAGTGGTGTGATGAAAGTTCCTTAGAGATCAATGCAACAAAAACTCAGGAACTTGTCTTTCATGAAAAGGACCCTGTGCAGCCCCTTATAATTAGGGGACAAATTGTAGAGGTAGTAGACAAGTTCAAATATCTAGGTACATATATTGATTGTAACCTAAATTTCAGTGAAAACACAGACCACATTTTTAAAACCTGTAACCAACGTCTCCATCTACTGCGCAAGCTCAACTCCTTTAGAGTGAGTAAGCACATTATGGAAACAGTTTATAAGAACCTGATAGAAGGCATTCTAACTTTCAACATGGCAATGTGGTACGGTAATCTAAATATTAAAGGAAGAAGCAAGCTGCAGAGAATAGTAAACCTTGCCTCAAAAATCATAGGGACAAGACAGAAACAATTAAGTTGTATGCACGATGAAGTGCTTAGGAGAAAAGCTGTCAAAATAGCAAATGATCCCTCTCATCCACTCAATAGGGAGTTTGAACTTCTTCCCTCTGGTAGACGTTATAAAGTACCAAGGGCAAATCGTAATATTTTTAAAAATTCCTTTATTCCTAATGCAATTGGGGCACTGAACACCATGCCCCGTTGATGCGTTGATGCGATGTGTTGTAATGTAACTGCCACTGCTGTCCTGCTTTTTGCCATGAAGATGTCTGTGTGTAAGTGTTGTTTGTTGCTGTTATTTGTCCTGCTTGTTGTTGCTGTTATTGTCCTGCTTGTTGTTTTTTATGAGACCAAAGACAAATTTCCACATCGTGGACAAATAAAAACTAACTAACTAACTAACATATATGTGCAGTGCTCAGGAGAAAATAAAGATTGGCACTGTATAATCTTCATAAGTTGTGGGCTAGAACTTTGATACCTTTTGAACTTTGATACCAACGTTTGTCTGATAATCACGATGGGGGAAGGGGAACTGGCTTGTTGGCTAAGGGGGAAACCAGGAATTGTTGGAATGCATTGATGATTTATGATTTGGACTGTTGTTTGTCAAATCAACAGGGTATGTATGTGGACAATTTATGTTGTTAAAATGTGAAATTAATTGAAAGATTTTTTTGAAGAAGCAATCACGGCAACAGGCACAAACCAATGGATTTTCTAAAAAGAGGAGGAAACATATCAGTTTGGATTTCACAAAACATTTGTTTATTTGTTAGAGGTTATTTTTTGTTTACTTTAAGATCCAGGTCATATTTCAAGTCAAAGATTAACTACTATATCAATATATACAGTATGATGAAGCGATTGCCTTTCATTTAAAAAACAAAACTGCATGAATTGGTTTTACCAGACACTAGCATGCAAGAAAGAACTATTTGGGAATTTAAACATTGTTCTTAAATAATTATTAAATATGTATTATGTTTGAACATAGCTTTCTAATGATATTATGGCAAATATTTTCTTTGCATAAAAAACAACATTTGACATTAAGTTCTGAAGCCTATGTCATTATCCGCCATGAAAAGAATGAAAAAGGGTATAAAAAAGAAAGAGTCAAACAACACACAAAAAATATACACCTAACGATCGACCACACACAAAACTACTCACAAGATCAATACACAATTCGCATTATCTTTGCCAATCTGCCATCACTTATGTATGGTATGCTTTTATATTATATGGAGAAGGAAGTGGAGTGCAGAAATGTCTGCATAGGCCTTTAGTCTATTGCCTACACCAGGGGTCTTCAACTAAAATTAAACACGGTCCAGTTACTAAAAAATCCTTCCAAGAAAGGTCTGAACCTCTACATACCACCTCCTAATAGTCTACTTTTGTCAAATACAATCAACACGGCATATTTCCTTATAATTTCAGATGTATTAATTTGAAAAACAAGCAAGTTAAAGTAACGCATATTAACATTTCAAGTAAACAAAACAGGTACATTAGGCCTGCTTAACAAACAATAAACAGTAAACAATAAACATTAATGCAAGTATTGAAAAATAAGTACTGAAAAAGATAGTAAATAAAATAAATAATAATAGATTAAATAAAAATAAATAAAGATACTTGTGGTGTTCCCAACACAGAATGTTATACAGTATGTTATATCAGTTTGCAGGTTCCCCAATGTGATTGGTTAGCATTAGGTGGTGGGCTCCTATTGGTTGTTCATATAGGTATATTAGGCAGAATCGCCACCAGAGGGGCCTCTTGGTACTCTGCTCGACCTAGACTACACGTGCTGGTTAATACCGTGTTTTTCAAATAAAAGATTGGATTAAGTCATCATTCTGCCGTGTGCCCGTCATCTTCTTCTTAAACAGTTTTAGAACTAGCCTATATAGTGACTGAAACACAACAATACTCTATATACATATACATATGCACTGTAATAAGATAATAAGATAAGAATATACTGTATGTACAATTGTGTGTGATGATGCAAGTAGTGCAAAACTTGTTGTCATCAACTTCTGACTCCTGAGGATACTTTTCCTCGAAGGATATGTGTTTGGATTTGTAATGCCGCTTAATATTGCCGCTTTTTTATCAGCGCCACGGTTTCAACACATAAAAGACACGACAAAGGTTTAGTACTGCCTTACGGGAGAATGAACATCTATTGGTCCAGTCCATTCATCCAGCAAGCCATTTTCTCATTCCAAATCGATACCGGTAAACAAACGATTTGATTGGCTATTTTTTGAGCGACACTATTATGGAAATGCCGTGACAGATGGAGGGAGGGGGGGAGTTCGGTGAGTGCATGATCTTCGCTTTGTGAAGATCATTACTTTTTGCTGTTTTTATGCTGTACTACGGACTATTCATCCTTTCAATTTGTATTTCAGTGAGAAATGTCTTTATTAACATAATCATGCTTGTTATAGTGAAATATTAAAAAAACAAACAAACAAAAAAATGTATTAAAAAAACAAAACAGGACCGTCACTTGGTCCGGACCCGGACCGCGGTCCGCCATTTGGAGATTATTATTACTTTATACACTATAATGAATCAATCTCACATTGCAGAGGTTAACTGTATTTGATTGTCATCTATAAACCCATATGATTGATACCAGCAATTAAGATGGATCCCAGCAATGCACAATTTTGTGTCTGGTAAACCTAGCCTATTTAATGACCAGCAGTAAATCAGTGTAACAAAGAAGAGCTTAATACTGTTGCTTACAGAATGCCACTAGAGGCTTGGATCAGATTCTGCACACTGTGTTTAAGAGAATTGATTTTTTGCCGTTTAAAAGCTTACATGTCCGGGAGATTTAGCTGCCTGGCGGTCCACCACGTCAAGTCTGAGCTCCACACATCATCACAAAGACACAGTTGGTTACTGCTCCATCGGGACCTCCTTCGATCTGTCTCCTCCTAATGTTCTTCTCCACTGTACATGCCGATGCCTGAGAGGCAGCTTGTTACTTATCCAGAGCGCTGTTCTCAAACTGGAACCCTCCCTTATACAAAGTGTTTTTTCGGCCTTGTAAGTGGTTATCAGTCACCACACTCAGTCTCACAACCTCTTTGTTTTAAAGTAGCCCTTCACATATTGCTTGGGCAAACCGGCCTTCTAAGGCCTGGCTATTCTATGAGTTCAGAACTCCTTATCGATCCATGTTAAGCTCACAGCACAGCAAAAATGAGAACTCATAAATATTTGTATAATCATGAAATGATTTATATACATAAATATTGCTATAACATGACTTTTACTGCTTTATTGATTATAATCTACTTATTAAAAGTAGATCAAAAATCATTCTCCCCACAATACATATAATACATTTGTTTATTAACGATGAGCGCAATAAAATACAGTGGCATGTTAACATTATTTATCGATAAAGAAGCGCGATAAAAGGGATTTTCCACCTTGGGTTCTGGCGATAGAGATGGGGCCTAGCGCTGGAGGTGGGCCGAGGCCGGAGGTCTGCAGCTGGACACTATTGGGCAATGATGCTGAAGTCAACGACTCCCATCCTGTCGCTTCTTCAGGCCATCAGCAAACTATGAATTTTGTTATTGTTTAGATTGAAAGATCCTATACCTTCAAGAAGATAGTGGACAAATCGGTATATACCTACAGAGAAATATGTTCTACTAATGCAGCAGGTTCGAGATTATATTTAAAACAGTAAAATCCACATGACATAATGTGAATGTATTGGTACAGAAAGAATATGATGAGTTCATGATTTGATGACCCATTGTTGATTGTCTGATACTAGGTCCCAACTTTCATCAAATGATCTTGGTGCACTGGATGTGGTCGGCTTGCTGTCTGCTTGTTATTATAATCCTCATTTTACTTATAAATCATAGGTTAGTGAGATTTTTAATGATACTGTATATTATACAGAGATTTAGAGGATATAATACTGTTTTATTTTATATATTTTATGGATCTTAAATATGGACTATGATTAACATTTCTCTTCAGCTACCTAGCTTACAATGATTCTGAATAAATATAATGCTCCCATGAGCTGATGTCCCTGGCAATAAAATAACGGAAGCATTGAAAGTGTCCAACCTTTTTTTAATTTGATGATCAAGTGCATTACAACTCACTCATTAAATAAATGCTGCAAGTATGCAATGTCTCTATTATTGGTATCCCACAAAATGCACTGGAAATTGATCCTCACACTCAACGATTGGCCTTCTGGCAATTGGGAAGGACATACCCTGGTACATGCAATTTGGCTGACTGGGTTGGTCAGCACCGTTAGTGAGTCGACACATGACAAAAGTCAACGGGTTGTTACTAGTGATTGAACCACTCCTATGACCCCTACAGATGGCTACGATTTGGTTGAGAGGGGCAGTGATGAAAGTGTTGGTCCATTTACAGAGATTGGTTTTTGCGTCAAAGATATTTCTGGTGCGTATTACAGAATTACACTCAGAAGTTCTCATCCCCAGGTTGAAATGTTGGAGTTTGAACTTCTGGTACTTCTCTGTTGGGGAACGGTTCTGCCTCGACGCTGTGGTCGAGTACACTAGCAGCAACAGAAGACCCACATGGTGGCTCTTCATTATTCTTTGGCTGTGGAAGCTTAAGGACACATTTGTGGTTACATTTTAAAACAGTCAACAAATGTTTCCAGATTTAAAAGGAAAAAATCGTGTTAACAGATTAAGAAATTCCGGTTTAAATAATATTCAGTTGCTGTAATCTGACATCAGTGGTTATACAGACTCTCTGTCCTTTAAAATGTAATCTGCATGCACTTATACAATGCAGACATAAAAAAGCCCAAAGATAGGCTTAAATACCTTTTTGTTAAATGCCAAATAATCCTCTTGCTTTCTTTTTTGAGAAACCCAGTGCTGAAAATGAAAGTTAGATCAATAAACTTAGTTTACATAAAACACATTTCTTTAGTTGTATTCATTGGAGGAATGCAATTACCTGTTATATGTGCAGTGCTCAGGAGAAAATAAAGATTGGCACTGGTAAATATTTATACAGAAGTTGTGAGTTAGAACTTTGATACCTTTTGAACTTTGATACCTTCGTTTGTCTGATAATCATGATGGGGAAAGGGGAACTGGCTGATGGCTCAGGGAGAAACCAGGAATTGTTGGAATGCATTGATGATTTATGATTTGGACTGTTCTACTTGTGTCGAATTAAAAGGATATGTATGTGGACAATATACATTGTTAAAATGTGAAATAAATTTAAAGATTTTTTTGAAGAAACAAACACGGCAACAGGCACAAACCAATGGATTTTCTAAAAAGAGGAGGCAACATATCAGTTAGGATTTCACAAAACATTTGTTTATTTGCTAGAGGTTCTTTTTTGTTTACTTTAAGGTCCAGATCACATTTCAAATCAAAGATTAACTACTATATCAATATGTATAATGAAGTGTATTACCTTTCATTTAAAAAACTAAACTGCATGAATTGGTTTTACCAAACACTAGCATGCAAGAAAGGACTATTTGGGAATTTAAATATTGTTTTAAAATAATTATTAAATATGTATTATGTTTGAACATAGCTTTCTAATGATATTATGGCATATATTTTATTTGCATCAATAACATTTGATATTTAGTTCTGAAGCATAAGCCATTATCCGCCATGAAAAGAAGGAAAAAAGGTATAAAAAAGAAAGAATCAAACAACATACAAAAAACATATTTACCTAACGATCGACCTAACACAAAACTACTCACAAGATCAATACACAATTCACTATGTCTTCGACATGCCCTGCCTACATACAAATCTGCCGTAATTTATGTATGCTTTCATATCACATTATATGGAGAAGGAAGTGGAGTGGATAAATGTCTGCATAGGCCTATAGTCTATAGGCGACACCTATTTAATAGCCAAAAGTGTGATAATTATTACTACTTTATAAACTATAATGAATCAATCTCACATTGCAGAGGTTAACTGTATTTGATTGTCATCTATAAACCCATATGATTGATCCCAGCAATGCACAATGCTGTGTCTGGTAGCCCTTTTAATAGCCAGCAGTGAATCAGTGTAACAAAGAAGAGCTTAATACTGTTGCTTACAGAATGCCACTAGAGGCTTGGATCAGATTCTGCACACTGTGAACTAAGTTTAAGAGAATTGATTTTTTGCCGTTTAAAAGCTTACATGTCGGCGAGATTTAGCTGCCTGGCGGTCCACCACGTCAAGTCTGAGCTCCACACATCATCACAAACACACGGTTGGTTACTGCTCCATCGGGACCTCCTTCGATCTGACTCCACCTAATGTTCTTCTCCACTGTACATGCCGATGCCTGAGAGGCAGCTTGTTACTTATCCAGAGCGCTGTTCTCAAACTGGAACCCTCCCTTATACAAAGTGGTTTTTCGGCCTTGTAAGTGGTTATCAGTCACCACACTCAGTCTCACAACCTCTTTGTCTTAAAGTAGCCCTTCACATATTGCTTGGGCAAACTGGCCTTCTAAGCCCTGGCTATTCTATGAGTTGAGAACTCCTTATCGATCCATGTTAAGCTCACAGCACAGCAAAAATGAGAACTTTGTATAATTATATTTGTATAATCATGGCATGATTTATATACATAAATATTGCTATAGCATGACTTTTACTGCTTTATTGATGATAATCTACTTATTAAAAGTAAATCAAAAATCATTCTTCCCACAATACATATAATGCATTTGTTTATTAAAAAGAGCGCAATAAAATATAGTGGCATGTTAACATTATTTATCGATAAAGAAGTGCGGCAAAGGGATTTTCCACCTTCACACATGTGATTTTCTCCCATGGGTTCTGGCGATAGAGATGGGGCCTAACGCTGGAGGTGGGCCGAGGCCGGAGGTCTGCAGCTGGACACTATTGGGCAATGGTGCTGAAGTCAACAACTCCCATCTTCTGTCGCTCCTTCAGGCCATCAGCAAACTATGAATTTTTTTATTGTTTAGATTGAAAGATCCCTAGCTGTAAAAGGGATACAGCTGTAGAAATTACATATATCTTCAAGAAGATAGTGGACAAATCGGTATATACCTACAGAGAAATATGTTATACTAACGCAGCAGGTTTGAGATTATATTTAAAACAGTGAAATCCACATGACATAATGTGAATGTAGTGGTACAGAAAGAATATGATGAGTTCACAATTCATGATGATTGTCTAATACTAGGTCCCAACTCTCATCAAATGATCTTGGTGCACTGGATGTGGTCGGCTTGCTGTCTGCTTGTAATTATAATCCTAATTTTACTCATAAATCATAGGTTAGTGAGAATTTTAAATATGCTGTATATCATACAGAGATTTATAGGATATTACACTGTACCCAGTTTTATTTGATATATTTTATGGATCAAATCTGGTCTACGGTTAACATTTCTCTTCAGCTACCGCCGAAAGATATTATCTCAACTACAATGTTTCTGAATAAATATAATGCTCCCATAAGCTGATGTCTCTGGCAATAAAATAACGAAAGCATTGAAAGTGTTCAGCCTTCCTTCCGCATTACAACTCACTCGTTAAATCAATTCTACAAGTATGCAATGTCTCTATCCAATGTGTCTATCATAATGCATTGGATAGCCTGCACACGCAATGACAATAGAACTGGCGTATCTAGGGGATGAACCCCTCTCTCTCTTTCTACACCACGGGGTTGGGGGGGGGGGGCAATGATGGGAGAGTTGGCCATGGGAAAGTTGGGACCATTCCCATGGCCAAGTGAACAAATGTTAATAGTGAAGGGGTACTGACTAAACCATTTCCAATATTCCGTCCGCCACCCGTACAGATGGCTCTGATTTGGCCAACAGTGGCAGTGATGAAGCTGTTTGTCCATTTACCGAGATTGGTTCCAGGCTGGGTGATTTGTCTAGAGTGCATGACGGCATCACAGTCATTAGTCATCCACGGGTTGTGATGTTGGTTTCAAGAACTGCCTGTACCTGGTCATTTGTAATAATTGAGTTGTGCTGTGGTTGAATAGACTATCAGCAGCAGAATACCCACATGAAGGCTCTTCATCTGTAACTGCCGCACATTGGCAGTTTGTTTAATTTGTTAACCTCCCATTTTTTGTTCCTACTGTTTATAATGGCATTTGGGCGGAACTAATTGCCGCCGGCAATACGTTTCCTACACCACACCTTTTAGCGATGTACCTTGCCAGTCAGCGCGAAAGAAGCAGCACCTTTTATAAGCTAGAAGTTAAAGTTAAAAGCTAAAGTCACTTAAAGAAGAAAAACAATAAAGGACAAGGAAGAAGCATACAAGAAAATTCCCTCATTAAGTAGTTAGCAGTGGACGAGGTATGTTTATCTTTTATTGCATGGTTGGATGTAAAGTCGTGAATATGTACATGCAAGTTAAGTTTGTATATACAAGCTAATATTGTGTAGCAGGATGGGCCTTTAATTAGTGCTGCAGTACCGGCCTATCACGGTTGGTTGCGCTGCCTATAAAGGTGAGTGGTTGTGCACTGGGAGCCCTCTTGCCTTGGAGCTCCAGACTGCCCCGCCTCCTGTTATCACCGCACCTGGCCGCCTCACCTGATCGCCTTGTTAGCTGGGTCGTGCAGCTCGCCGTTGTTCGGTATGTAGTAGTTGTTTGCGTCTGTGTACCTTCTAAACTTTGCACAAGTCCTCAACATTGGCTCCCATCCCTCAGGCAGTTCATTGGCCGGGTCTTCCTTCTCCCGTATCGGCCCCAATTGTAGGGCATGCTAGTGTTTCCCTCCTCTGCCGGTTGCAGCGGGGAGCGATCAGCTGATCGATCGAGTTGCACGTAATTGTGTTCATTCAACTCCTGACGGTATGTGGATAAGATGCCGCTAACTCAAGTTACCACAGTGGTTGTAGAGCTTCTAGAACAAATGTATTTTTCTATGGCAGGGTTGACGTGTGTGTGGGCGGTTTCTGCCAGCACGTTCCCCCCCCTCTTCACGCTGCTGTTGGCCGGCTGCTGTTTTGCCCACTGGCTTATATAGCCAACACATCCATCCTACTCTGCATCTCCTACTGTGCTGTACCTGCCACCGAGTATGGTGACTGCTGCCTCATCCTGAGTCATCTTAATCTATTCAGTTAACCGACTTCTAACTGATCTTATTGATATTATTTGTGGTTTGCTTTGCATGTTTGTTTTGGTTTAATTCGTTTTCTTAGTTATTTTGGTTTGGCTTAATTGCTTTACCTATTTATTTGGATTTATCAGTTTGGATAAATCTCCATTACTTTTGATTTAATTTTGTTAGTTTTCTTTTGTTTGCATTTATTGAGTTTGTTTTAAGTTGTGGGTTGGAGTGATTTAACCCTGATTTAAACCCCATTTAGTTATTTGCCCTCCCTTTTGTGTATTTTGTGTTATGTGTGTGTGTGTGTGTGGTGTGTGTGTGTGTGTGTTCGCTTTAGTGTGGTTGGGTGAACATATTTTATTGCGAAGTCATGTTTAAAGATTATTTATATTAATTAAAAGGAATTGAAATTGTATGCTGGACCCAGTCTCAAGCTTTCATTAGTAACGAACTTGTGTGCTTTAACTTTAAGGTTAATCTAACTCTCCAGGTGAAATTCCTGGGGTGGCGTTGTTGGCAACTTGTCACTAGTTGAACTAAAACTTCATCTTATTGGTCCCTCGAACGTCGACTGCCACAATTGAGTTACGGACTGTATGTGAGGTGTGTGTAGTGTTTTTCATTGTAAATTTAACACCTGTTGGGCTGCTGAAAAAACTGACATTTGCTTGTTGTCAATTGTATTTATTCATTGGAATTATTTCTCTCTTTAAACCCAGTTCTCACGGGTTGGTTCGACGTGGAAAATAAAACCCAGTTTTCTAACAAAGACCTCTGGCCTCGTGCGTACTAATTGGGAGCTACATCATCATTTTTTGGTTGTGGAAGCTTAAGGACAAATACAAATTCAATCACATTTTTCGAACAGACAACATATTGTTTCCAGATAAAAAATATATTTATTTTTTTACAGATTAGTAAATTGTGTTTTCAAAAAAATGCAGTTGCTGTTATCTGGGGTTATTTAGCCTCTCTTTCTTTTAAAATGTAATGGCATGCACTATTAAAATGCAGACATAAAACAGCCAAAGAAGATGCTTGAGTACCTTTTTGTTGAATACAAAATTATCCTATTGTTTTCTCTTTTCAGAAACCCTGTGTGGAAAATGAATAATTATAACAAGTTACATTTACATATAAAACGTGTCTTTAGATGTTTTTATTGGATGAATGGAATTACCTGTACTGTGTTCAGTGGAAATTAAAGATTGGCACTGTATAATCTTTATATAGTAGTCAGGAGTTGTGTTGTAATGGCACTAGTTTATGTGCAGCGCGGAGCACGCATGAATCAATTAAGGTTTTGTGTGTGTGGGGTGAATTGGGGGGAAGTTCGGAAAGTGACAGCGAGCAGAAGGTGCTCTCGCTTGATGCTCTCACATATTAAGTAATAACAAGTTAATAAACCAGTCTTTGGAATTAACATCTGATTCACACTCGGTAATTCTACATGGTGTCAGAAGTCAAACTGGAAGATGGCGAAGTTTCCACCTCCCGAAAATTTTGAATTTTCTCGACCTCAACTGTGGCCGGAATGGAGCCAACGTTTCAAACGATACAGGATAGCAATGAAACTTCATAAAAAAAACAGGAGAGGTGCAGGTCTGTACACTGCTCTGTTCGTTGGGAAAGGAAGCTGAACAAGTTTTCAAGACATTCCAATTTGATCACAGGGGTGACGAGAACAAATATGACACTGTGCTGGACAAGCTGGACAATTATTTTGTGCCTGGAGTGAATGTCATTCATGAGCGAGCCCGCTTTCATCAGCGAGTACAGAAACATGGAGAGAGTGCAGAGGAGTACATTAGAAGCCTGCATGAGATGGCAGACACATGCTCCTTTGCCAATGTTAAGAATGAAAATGTCCACGACAGGTTAGTAGTGGGCATTCTTGATAAAGAACTTTGTGAGAAGTTACAGTTAATGTTACACCACTACAACACAACGACGTGGTGTGGGAAACGTTACTTTTATTTTCACGGCAGAACTGGCAAAACACATATCAACATGTCGGGAAGTCACCGTGCGCGCTCTTTTTCCTTTTCTCTTTCCCAGAATGCAACACACAAAACACACTTCCTCTTTGCCCTAACCTGGCAGTATTCTGCTATTAACACACCCCTACTGCCCCCTACTGGCTACAACCTAACAGGGTGCTACAATCCTCCCCTGCTAAATAAATGTTGTCCTCAACACAGTGGAAACAACTGATAACTACATCTGAAGATAACATTTTCAATTCAACATGTTACACAAAGACAATACCTTTCTATTGAAAGTTAGAAATAAATAAATGGATTAAAGCGCATTTAAATGGTTTTACCATAAGTGTACAATACAATCATATACTATGTGATGTCTTCACACTTTACTCTTACGGAAACACAACAGTGCCTAGACTAGATGATAGTCTGCTTCTGAGTAGTCGTAACAAAAGTACAGTACCATATTTATGCTTTGAGACAAAAACAATTTCCATCTTCTCACTATTTACTCCATGGAGACTTTTGACTTAAACTTGTCTACTGAAACTATTCCATTTACATATTTTCAATGCCATAACTAATATTTACTGTATGGGTTGTGAATAGAACTTCTGTTCATGAACATAAACAATGTGGTAACATAAACATA
>OOFH01122008.1:5772-18933 GCA_900323355.1 Merlangius merlangus | reverse complement strand
CACAGACACACACACACACACACACACACACACACACACACACACACACACACACACACACACACACACACACACAATAACACACACACACACACACACACACACACACACACACACACACACACACACACACACACACACACACACACACACACACACACACACACTCAAAAATCATCCATCTCATGTCAAACCCAAACACACACACACCACTGAGCCATTAAAAGCCAAACAATCATGCAGGGTAAAAACCTCATGCCAAATAACATTCCATCATCCACCCCCAGCTCTCCTGCCAGGGCACTCCAGAACAACCAATGTCTCCAGAGACGTAAATTATGTACAACATTCTTCAGTGGCGTCCCACATTGGTGATGGATTATGCTTGGCGTCTCCAAAATGTGTCCCAGGTTGATTCAACGTCTCTGAAGTCATGTCTTTGTAGTCCAGTGGTTTCCTGAATGAGGGGCCTTCACAGATGCAAACGGTGCAGCTTTAGTCAGCCTGAGGACAGGAAGGAGATCATCTGTTCAGAAGACCACCCAGTGGAGGGGGGTGGCTCTTGAGGAGCAGGATCCAGCTGGGGATGGCCCCAAATAAGTACCTTCTTGGAAATTAAACTGTTCCTGAGGAGTCACGATGCCTGGAGGGGACTGTTGAATGTGTTCCATGGTTCTGTGTCAGACTGAAGTTGTGTTTTAGTCGTTGAGATGAGGAGCCCCCTCATCTCCCCCTGGTGTTTCTCCTTCTGAATCCCTGTCTCCATCTTAAAGAACATTCCAGTCCATGTAACTGACATCACAACGGTTTCTCAAACACTCGGTTTCCCCTGAGGCGGCGTGTCTACAGACCTGTAGACTTGAGACAGCTCTGTATCCCAGTATGCACCTCTGCTCACTCAGACCACACCCTCATCAGTAAAGCAACACTCACGTGATGAAGATGCAGAGCTCAGGAGAGTAGCTGGAAAGAAGACTGAAGATATCAGAACCCAACCCATTACTCACAACAATAACTTAGAGCCTGTAACCATTTTAACAAATCATTAAAACCAACATAAACCAAACACCTAAGTAACCCATGAACCAATAAAACATCCTTACTACTCAGATCAACCTTCAGGTAACGAGTTAACTCACAAGGAATCCAAGATACATCAATGTGCCCAAGAGTAATGAGAAACTAATGACTTACAGTTTGCAGTTCATCTTCATGGTAAAGTTGGGATACTCACAGAACTGCAGTTAAATATCCATGATAGACCTTTGAAGGAAGGAGCAGTTTACTCATGGTGCCCAAACTTGGGCACTGTCCCACAGTTCAACATCTACCATCTCCATTAAAATCAGATAAATGAATGACAATACAAATTCAGGGCTTTTGGGATCATCCAACTTTTAAATAATGATTAAGATAATTAACTAATCTAGCTTTTTAATATAAAGTTGTAGTCCTACTAATTATTTGACTGTCATTAGTGATTTACCTTTTACTTTGACAAGTTTGAATGTATAGTCTCTAAAATGTTACTTTCAGGTAGAATCAATACTTAAATTTCAAATGAGAGTTAAACCACCACAATCCCAGATTTCCTTCACACATTATCTGATTTATATTCAACATACAAGTCACATCAGTTGTGCTTTGCCACACAATTCTACAAAAGTCTGAATGTGAAACAGGAAGAGATATCAAATAAGTCACACCAGACCTCAACAAAACAGTATACATAGGCCTACGTTCTGGTTTCTGGGAACACAACAACTTACCGCGTTTGGGAGACGTTACACTGCCAAACAGTGCAGGACGCCAAACTACTGTCCGGCTCCCTCTTAAAGTGAAACGCACCAGATGCAACCAATTAACTAATTAAGAAAACGTATTGGCACTGGCAGGCGAGCTGCGGCAGGGGAGCTAATTAGTAAAACTCAACACAGGTTTGGCGACCTCTGGTCACCTTGGTAACAGTGAGAGGTTATTTCAGCTCTATTTGATCTTAAATGACCTCACTCACTTTTATTAAAGCGATGAGTCTGAATTGACTGATTTAGATTCATACTTCGACACGAAAAAAGTATTCATTCAATTCACCTTACTGTGTGCGCGAGTGAGTGTGTGTGAAAAGAGGACGTTGGTCCACCACTGCGCAACAGACCACTTTTTTTCTTTAGACCAGGTAAGACGCTTGTCATTTGTTCAGGAGCGGCTTGACAAAAGGAATACGCCAATTGAAGCCCATGTCCAGGATCAGTCTTTGAGTGGTGGCTCTTGATGCAGTACTCCAGCCTCAGTCCATTCCTTGTGAAGCTCCGACACTTCTGAACAGCCTTTTCCTTACAATCGCCTCCAGGCTGCAGTCCTCACTGCTGCTTGTGCACCTTCCACACCCCACTTTCAATGCTGGTTTTCTGCACAACTGGCGGTTCAGTCTTTCATTGTTGTAAAACCAAGGCTTAAAATATTTTACTTCGCATGTAAAGAGCCTTTATAATACATTACTATGAGCCAAGTTGAATTCCTGAAATATATGAGCTTGCATGATAAGCCCTGAAATCATGCAATTAAATGCCCAAGTTGTGATATCAAAATCTAACCAGCAAAATTAGAAATCGTATTAAAATGGAGGTCTGAAAACCTGGTCGACACATTAGTCATACCCTTGTTTCATTTTAGTTCAAAGCTTTTGGTGTATCAAAAGTCAGTGAACAAGATGTAGTTTCAGGACTTAAATCTAAATCTTTAGCACCTCCTCTTAACATCGTATTAATTCAACACCAGACCATTTTAATGATGCGAGGAAGGGAATTACTAGACATGCCACTAAATTTACCAATTGTAGTTTGTAGAAATATATTTAACATTTTATAAGGGTACTTTTGTTGTAGCATTAGTCAACTGCCCAGGAATCCAAATACCATTCCTGACAGAATTAAAACTACACCTATACAATCCCAGTCCTGTGGATTCATGCAACAACAGCCATAGTCAATTCAACATTAACAACGTTTATGCCGCAAATAAAGAATTGCAAACAGAAAGCATGTTAGTAGAACATTGTTTATTCTCGACTGTAACAAATCAAATTGCCACTTCCATGCACCTAGAACTTCTGGAACTGCTTCTTGGCTCCAGCAGCCTTGGTCACCTTTAGGACATTGAACCTCACGGTCTTGCTGAGGGGTCGGCACTCTCCAACTATCACGATGTCACCAACTGTGACATCCCTGAAAACAGAAGCCCAGTTTGTCAGCAAATGCAGCAAGTGAAGTCTGTCAGGAAATAATATTAATCTTTTACAAAATAAAGAGTTGCATCAGTTATGCCTTGCGGCATTTTCGTCAAAGCCTTGTGAGCTACGAAGACCATCGTGAGAAAGCATCATTTGCAGCAATTTGTAATCTTTAGAGTCAGCATAATGACTAACTCCAGGCACTAAATATATGGGCCATCTTTGAAATTAGTTTTTACCTGAAAGCGGGAGAGAGATGGACCGACATGTTCTTGTGCCTCTTCTCGAAACGGTTGTACTTCCGAATGTAATGCAGGTAGTCACGTCTGATGACGATGGTCCTCTGCATCTTCATCTTGGTCACCACGCCTGCAGGTTACATTAACTCCTTTTAAAGGTCATAGTGAAACCTAATAGCAGAAAAATGTGGTTCACTTCATTGCAGTACATTACTCTTAGAGATCATATCCCATTAGTCCAAAACTGGAATTTTAAAGAGTAAAAGAGGAAAATCAAGGTCTACATCAGCAATGCCATAAGGCGTTATCGTCAAAACCATAAAGGCTAGGAAGACCATCGTGAGAAAACATCATTTGTAGACCACCTCAGAGTTGTAAATAAGACAGCTGAAGCGCTAACAAACCTGAGAGGATACGGCCACGGATGGAGACGTCTCCAGTGAAGGGGCATTTCTTGTCAATGTAAGTGCCGTCAATAGCCTATAGAAGACAAAACACAAACCTTTAAAAAATAGTTTACATTGGAGACTGGTTTAGTTTGTCTTAATGGACTGCATCAGCAACGCCAAAAGGCAATATCGTCAACACCAGATAGGCTAGGAAGACCATCGTGAGAATACATCATATGCAGTTTATCTTATCAAAAAATAAATAAATAGCGGGATGATATTTGTCTTAGCATACGTACTATAGACACTTTACCTCTCTTGGGGTTTTGAAGCCAAGCCCGACATTTTTGTAGTAGCGGGGGACCTTTTCTTTAGCCTCCTTGGCACCTTCAGCAGCCAAAACACGCTTTTTGTTCTGGAAGATGGTGGGCTGCTTCTGGTAAGCCTTCTCGGTCTAAACGGAAAGATGGAACGTCAAGGTTAGTTACCAGACTTCAGTACACAACACGACTAACATATCATATGGAGCTCCCCATGTCGGTCATTTCACGTACAGGCCCAGCTTCATGACCAAAGAGGCAGTTAGTCTATAAATCCATTTGGCCTAGGTACAGTTTACATTGCGTACAATTATCTGAACAAAAAAAAGCTCAACATGTAGATGCTGAGTCTTAATAAATTGGGAATAGTTTGAGTTTTGAAGAAAATCACTATGCTAACTGCTAGCGGCTAACAGAGCCCTGGAATCAACCACCATCCCCTACACGCGGGGACGGCAGTCATAGTGCCAACTACAAATTACACGGATACTACAATGTCAAACGTTATATAATATGTTACACGTTCGACGAATAAAACAGAACGATTTTATTAAAATATTGTAAAGGCACCACAGTACAAATGATAACTAAAAAAGACCACGCCGTTTTCTTTAACTTACTTGTACGTCCGCCATCTTCGCAGGCCGATCAGGAAAGAGGACAAAACATGGGCGCTACGGATGTAAGAATACAGCAAACCGGAAATGACATAATAGAATAACGCGCATACAAAATGAAAGATCATAAACGCCAGAAAAAAGCCATTCTTTCCACTTCTACGTTTTTGTTTGGAAAGTAATAAATCGATATAATTTCAACTATTGATTTTTTTAAAACTACTTTTACCGTTGGTTATCTGCAAACTATTGTATTTATTTGACCGCACACGTAGACTTGATTTATTTGTTTGTTTGCATTTAAAAGAAAATTCAAAGAATTAGGAAAAGTATTAGTAAGTCGAATTTAGTAACTTAAAGTTAGAGTAAAGACAAATCATAGTTGGTAGCCGCCCTAACGTTGTCATTCTTGGTGTCGTCACATGACTCTATCCCAGGCGTCACCCAGCTAGGGAGTCAGTTTACAAGATGGCATCGCCGAATGGAGGTGGAGATTCAGGTGGGATATCTATCGAGTTTGTACTTTGTGAACCATAGTGACACTTATATTGAAACTGTATTCGATGAACGGACACTTGTTTGTTCGATGTTGGCTCATGGTTTGGTCGTGAGTGTTGTCCACCACTCTATGCTATTGAACATAACCATCGTTAGCTAGTCTAGCTAAAAGAGCTAAACTAAATATGGTTAGCAATGTTTTATTTGACAGCCTGCTAGAAGGAGTTGGCTATGAGGAAATTGGTTCAAATGTCAAAAACTTGACATTATTAGAGTAATTGAGCGGATATGAATTATTTTTCTGATGTCTGCAGTGTATTTCCTGGTTTTAAATTCGATGGGTATGTCTTAAACTCGCGCTGTTTTTGTCGGTATCACCGTGTCCAAGCCTTTTCAAATGATATTCATTTCTTGGTATTTCAGGGACACCTGGAGACGAGATAATCGAAGTTGGAAAGATTCTGTTAACGGAGTAAGTTCACTTGCCGTTTTTTAAAACACCCATCAAAACTTGTCGACGTCACTTTTGACGTTATGACCCATCATTGACTCTCTTTCAGTTTCATTTATCAGAGGGTTCTTCGAAATGGCGATGGACCGGCTGTATCAAGAGCTGAACTGGGCGGTAGAGAATTGACTAACCAGAACCATAAAAACCTTGCGCAGTGCCTTCAGCAGATCGGAGATGATCTGGATGGCAACGTCCAGCTACAAAAGTACTTCCCTTGAGTTCTGTTTCTATTCCTTAATACTTAAGGGTTTGCCCACATTTGTTTGGACCATTTCATGGTTGATGTCCTCACTGTTTTTACTCGGTTCCCCAGCATGATCAACAGTTCGGCGCTTGTTCCCTCGAAGGATGTTTTCCTGAATGTGGCCCGTGAGATATTCTCTGATGGGGTATTCAATTGGGGCAGAGTTGTGGCTCTCTTCTACTTCGCCTGTCGCCTGGTCATAAAAGTGAGTGTAACCAGTAGTGGAATAGACTTTAATGTCTGTTTGATTTTGTGGACTTAACATTGTCTTTGCTTGTCTTTTAAAAGTATCTTGGTAAAAATAAGTGAGCAAAAAGAATGGTTTGCTTTAAAGCAGAGGTCTCAAACTCAACTTACCTGGGGGTTTCTCGAGGTAGAGTCTGGGTCAGGCTGGGCCACATCAAGTATTCCACAAAAAAAAGTAGCACAACTGACCCAATCTAAGTTAATGATCGGGCTATAATTAGATCACGTTGACTAGGAATCGTTGACAACAGGGGACATTTCACATTTCAAAGGACGCTAAAACCGGGACATTTTAGCGTCCTTTGGCTTTTGTCGGGACTCAGGACACGCAACTCAAAATTGGGGCTGTCCCGGCAAAAACGGGACATCTGGTCATGCTATCACTCACAAGTGATTAAAAAAGTGTGGCAAGCGACTCAGCAGAAATGTGCGTTTGACAACAACGCGCGGGCCGCACTAACAATAAACTTTGTCAAGTAGGGGGCCAGAAAATATCATTGGCCCCCGGGCCGCGAGTTTCAGACCCCTGCTTTAAAGTAGAAGCACAAAGTCCCCCACTTGTATCATTATTAACTTATAATTACATGTTATAATGAATCGCGTAAGGACTTACCTACTCAATGGCTTTGCGTGATGTAATAATGTAGTTAACCTGCCTTTTGACCTGGTCGGCCAGGCACTGATGACCAGAGTTCCTGATATTATCAGGACTATAATCTCTTGGACCATGGACTACCTGTCTGAAAACGTGATGAACTGGATCAGAGAGCAAGGAGGCTGGGTAAGTTGTGTGTGTTCAACCTCAAACCCCCAAATATGTTTCATCATTCATCGGGATCCTAAAATCTCTCATCGCTATTATAGGAAGGACTTCGATCCCACTTTGGAACCCCTACATGGCAAACATTGGGCGTCTTCTTGGCCGGAGTCCTGGCCGCCGCGCTTGTCATTCGCAAGCTGTGAGCAGTTTGAAGGGGACAGAGGCAGAGAGAGCGGAGAAAGACTGAAACACCTGCGACGGGTCGGATCGGGTGTAAGGGACGAGGACAGCGGGGAGGCCGCCAATGGGAACCGTAATCATCAGCAAATATCAAGTTTTGCACATGATTTGTTCTTTGTTCTTTTTTTCATTGGCCTCAGTTTGTGTTTCAACGGTTAGGAGCTCCATTGCGATTGGGTGTAGCTGTCTTCCCTGCACCTCCCGAGTTTTCAGGCAATTGTTGACGTCAAGAGTCCTAGTGAGAAATGCAGACGGAGCCCATTTTAAGTTATTTATTTAGTTGGTAAGATTTAATGCATACCTTTTTTTGAATGGGCAAAGTTAATTCATTTTGGGCTATTGCTGTTCCTTGAAACAACCAGAAGCTACACGCTATGTTTAATTCATCCTGCTCCGTTATAGTGCTATGCCAAAAAAGTGGCATAGAAGTACGTTGATTTTTATTGTCTATTTATATCAAGCAACATCCCAATGCTTTTGATGAATTACGCAGAGTTCATTCTCTTTTTGAATGTGTCCGTCATATAACATCACTCTTAAGCCACATAGAGGAATCGAACATATACAAACCTTTGGGTTATAGGGTCACTTTCTTAAATGCAATACTGCCTACTAGCAATTGGCGGTGCCAGAATTAAGACGGTGCCAGAATTAATCTTGAAGGATGCATTCAGTTTATCAAGAGTAGTTGGAGAGCTGTTTGTAATGATAATCCAAGGCAGTAGTCTGAGGCACTGTGAGGTTCTCATTTGAGTGCGTACACAACAAAAACTATCTCTTTAGGTTTTTTCTATCTGACTTCAGGCGGTAGGAATAACAGAGATACACTGACTTCTTAAACTGTAAAGCTTTTCAAAAATGTCCATGTTATATTTTTGTGATGTCTTTATTCTTTTGGCCCATTTATTATACATTCTAGTCTCATCATGCTATCGCTGGGCTATAATATACTTGGATGTCTGTGTGTATTCACTAGACTTTGTGACCCACTGATAGTTGACATATTTATTTCAGAGGCAGTTTGTTTCGTTTTGTACCAAACCAACGTGATATACCAAGAGAATAAAATGGCAAAGAACCCAGAACTACAGAAGCAGTGAAACCCATTTCTACAAGAAATAATATGCCTGTGTTTAACAGATAAAAACAAACAAAAATATATCTCCATCCCCACTATTTGCAGTTGTGATTGGCCAGTGTTTGATGTACCACTTAAGAGACCTTTTGAAGAAGGCGTTTGACCCCGTGATGGCCTGGCAAAACCATACAGACCATTATACCAGCATTCATTTTAAAACCAAATTCACATGCAAGCCATATTTGGAAAGGATATTTCGAAGAGTTGAGTACGACCCACACGTCACGTCAGTGCCAATGTGTACTGGGTCTTGGCGATTGTTAATATCATCACTTCAATTTGCAGCTACCCCGATTTATTTATTTCTTTGGACAAAGTCACGGATTCTTACCTCAAGTCATGCATTCGAACAAAAGTATAAAAAGTACTGTATTTTTAATGCCGCTTCTTCAGCCACTCCCTTGCAAATTCTTTTATTTTCATTGTTTGTCAGTGCCTTGGTGTTTTTTTATATATGAAATCACTTTGATATCTTCAAAATGTTCTCCTTTTCTATTGCGTTTTTCATGTTCCCTCTGAAAACCTTATCGCAGTGACATTGTATGTTGTAATACAACAATAAAATCATTTTTTCAACTTGACAAGTATGCATTATCAGTTTGGTGGAATTGCTTTATTTTCCTGCATGACAAAATAATAGGTACTGGACAGACCATCGATTACTGGAGTATGAATTAAAAATAGGAATTGATAGTGAATTATCTAGCCACTCAAACATGTAAAAGGGCAACATATTTGGTATTTAACATTAATATTTATAGAGAATAGGGATTCATTCAGGGGAATGTCAATTTGCCGCTAGACACAATCAGATTTCTTTTTTTTCTTTTGGTTGTGACTGCAAATTACTTATTTCAGCCAGACAATCAAATTCACAAAATGTATTATCCACGCAAAGTCATTTAATGTTTTTATAAATTGGTGTACTGAGGAAGTGTCATGTCTAAGAGGAACAATAGTTAAAACAACCCTGTGGTTCTATACATTTCATCATGCAATTAAAAGTCATATTGGTTTTAAACGAAACCATTACAACACTGAAATGTTTGAGGAAGAAACAAAATGCCACCAATCAAATTGTACGTTATTCAAATTGAACATTCAAAAACCAGAACAGCCAGCAGAAAGATGCCAATTCTTTCAATAATCCAATGAAACAACTACATCCGTAAAGTAAACATAATGAGATGTCTGTGGCGAGTCCAAAGCAATCAAGTCAAATCGTAGCCAGTAACGGGGTGCTTATACGTGGGGCGCGTGTTTGGCTCTATCTCGTCTCCAGCAACCCGTCTCTGATCCTCCACTTCCAGGCGGGGCTGAAGTCCGGGGCCGAGACGCAGCGCAGGTGAAGCCCGCACTGGAGAACCTCATCATCGTGGCCGACCGGCCCGCCGTCCTCCGTCTCCAAGGTGAAAACCCTCTCAGAGATCTAGTGGTGGGAGGGGCAGACATGAGCAAAGGAAGGAGCCGTGACAGTGCAGGGGTCAGCAACCTTTTCAACATGCAGTGCCAGTTTGACGCGTTCTCGTTAATGAGTGTGCCTTAAGTAACAATATATAAAATATGAAGCTGAATTATGACACAGCAACCAAAAACATTTCCTGGAATTGTACTTTTTTCATGTAGTCCACAATTATGAATCAACATTTTAAATGTTTTTTTGGTTGTTATATTTGCAACATGGGCTTACAGATTATAATTATAATATGTTCCATTTTAAAACACCATTTTCAGAAACTCATTCAAAAACATATTTGCTATTTGTTAGAAATGTAAAAAACGAGAATACATGTGAATGTTGGAACCATCCACATTAATATCTTTAAGACATGCCACAGGCCACTCGAAACAATATTTTAAGTATTTTCTTCTCTATTACTCACAACATAGGTTTAAAAACTATTAATTGATCCCATTTCAGAACACTGCTTTCTGTAACTAATTTAAACATATTTGCACTGGGAGGAAATGCCTAAAACAGAATAAAGTGCAAAAAAGAAATCGGTAGTAATGATTAGGCTGCTGCATAGTGCTGTGAATTTCTTTAATAATAATTAAATAAAAATATATATATATTTTTTAAGTGTGCCAATGATTATGCTGCTCCGTGCCAGTGGTGGCACATGTGCCTATAGGGTTGCCGACCCCTGGGCTAATCAAACTCACACCTGATGGAAACATAGGGACCCTTTAAATCACATTACTAATGCCAAGGTAAAATAAGGTATTGAGCAATGTTTATATTGTGTTTCTAGCATTGCAAAATTATTACTCTCCAAAGACTATCCTCAACCAATTGTGAGAAACTGATTTAATTTAAAAAAAATCTGTTCTTCAAATAAACGTTTTATTTTTGATTTCAAACTTTAATCCAAAGATTATTCCAGAACTTCAATGGCCAAATGCATCTCTGCCTTAGTGCAGCTGGCCATTGCACTGGCTGACCTACAGAAAAAAAATAATTTGGGGCTTAACCTGTCTGCCCAGGCACGATTTATCCCGTGTGTGACAGAAGTTGGATGTTTCAATTAGTTAACACCCTTCAGAGACGTGCAGAGAATCATCGGAACCACTATGGATGACACTCAAGGATACATACAGATCTCATCTTTGTATTCATGGGCACCATAATTACACCATGTATTCTGTATCCTTTCAATGTAGATTTAGCTTTTTTGTGCTTCCGCTAATGTGAGGCATAGAGAAGAAAATAGCCTCAAGTTCAGTGTAGCGGAAAGAGTGCTGTGTCATAATTTCCATCCCATACGTAGGATTGTTGGCCTTTCTATTATTAATCTGTTTGTTGTCCCATTAGTACAAATAGATCTGGATTTCATTTGAAACAATGCTACCATCTCAGCTCTTGAGAAAAAGCACTGGTCATAATGGAAATAAATAAAAGAGCACATGTTGATTCTTCTTTCGATTTGCTAATAACCCAAGGGGCTCATTACACACTAAAGAACGGCTTTTGTATTTCCATGCCGATTTTCTACATGCCTTTATATGAACAATATTATGTTATTGGATTATGAAAGCACAGAAACCCCTAGCAATGGAACACATAAAACCTCTAATGCTAATGCGCCTGGGTTAGCATAACTCGCTATACGTGTTGTTGTCACACGCCTCATCATTGTTGTCCTATAAGTGAATCTCAGCATGGCCTTCCAGATTCAATTCTTCCCAAAAGTACAAACCCCACAAACACACACACACACACACACACATGCACAAAATATTGCAGAACAAAGTTTAAAAAGTGTACAGCATGTGCTTTCATGAGCGGCTGGCCGTCTCTAACCATGTGGGAGTGCAAACAATAACAAAGCACCACGCATATTCAAACAAATTATGGATTGTAATAGTAATCAACTAACTTGTTAAATCAATACAGTCCTAATAAATGAGTAACAGTGAACGTGCGTATGTGTGCACAGATGGAGGGTGCGAGAGGGAATGGGCTGCTGTGGTAAAGACATATGCTAGGTGCCCAGGTGTAGCTTATTAGCCTAACGACCCTCGATGCACAGGCAGACATGTGGGAGTCCCACTGTCACATTGTGACGGTGCCCAAGACGTGTGGAGCAAACTGTACACAAAACCAAACTAAAAACGCTGGGCGATTTTTGAGAGATACACGAGGGCCTTAACAGAGCAAACCAAAGCAAAAACCTCAACAACACTGGCGTCGCCGAAAGCACATCACAAAAGCCACAACGCGAATCAAAGTGAGCGTGAAGGCTATGCATTTCATTCTTCCCCTCTCGGCCACCGTACATTGCAAAATACATCGCAAACATCCTAAGGCTTTTCTTGCACATAGTCACGCACACAAACACGCCCATACACACACATTGACACCCTCACACTTGGCAACCATACACATTCCACCTCTTCTCTTCCGTGAGGTCATTTGCGGTGTGTTTAGCCTGCTAAAGAGACGGAGCAGATGGTCGAATAGATAGACTACTTAAGGTCTCCATTTACACAAAGAGCGGCCACACAACATAGATACCAAACTAAGGCATTCCCCCGACGACTCAGGTCTAACAGGCTATCTGTTAGCCCCCCACCACCTCCACCACCACCACCACCACTGTGTGACCAAGAGTAATTATCTATCCTCTCAGAGAAATCAATCCAGCATCATGGAGTGCTTCCAGAAACCGCTCTGCCCATCGTTTACACAATGAGTCGCCATGTTACCGCAAATTTGACTGGGCTGCCTGAGATGGCTGACTCTATTCCATCCAATGGGGGCGCTCTGGTCTCCCAAGATCTCCTCAATCTCCCAGACCCCAACATAGGCAGCAGGCAGTTCAACAGGTCATTGACAAAATATTGCAAAACATGTTTGGAGAGTCTGTCCTGGACCCTGGGTCAGGGTTGGTGTGTAACAAGATGGATCTGATGTGTTGTGAAGATGTTTGATGAAGCCACTGCTCTACAGAGCAGAAGGCGTCACATAGGCTGGGTGTTCCCTGGCCCATAACCCATGTGTACTCATAATATCACACTTTTTGAGTTATTTTATTAATTTAGTATTTTTACTTTTTGTGTTTCTGAATTTGTGGTTCATGTGAATCTAGATGAAAATAGTGGCATCACAATAGTGTATACTCTGCTAAAATGACAATGGCAAAATGGAAAATAAGTGTCCCTTTAGTCTCCTAGTAAATGAGTACGGTAAATGAATAAAGTATATATCTTTATATATATATATATAA
>OOFH01121990.1:3911-20680 GCA_900323355.1 Merlangius merlangus | reverse complement strand
ACCACATGCACGCACACACACGCACACACACACCCCCACACACACACACACACACACACACACACACACACACACACACACACACACACACGTTAAGGACAGGACTGTTAACCCATGCCGCACAGAATGGCTGTAGACCAGTGGCAATTCTCGGTGACAGCGTCTTATAACGTTCTATAGTATAATATAATTTTATATATAATATCACAGCCAAAAGCTCTGTGCGCTTCCGGATGGCCATAGCGTGGGGAGCTCTCATAGGGATTGGGCTTCTCGGGGTTAGTTTACTGGTCTGGTAATGAAGCGCGCCAATTCTCGGTGCGCCAATTCTCTTCCGCACAGAGCAGAACTGTGGCCTATTCTACACATTTAAATTTTCTTAATTGTAATTATATTATTCATTTTTACAGATTTTTTTTTCATTACTGAAAAAAACAAAAAAAACACCAGTAACACCAGTAATACCGTATACTGCGGCAACCCTACTGCAGACCGCAACAATGTCAAAACAGGAGGACAAAGGAACACACAAATGCTGTTACTGTTGCACCACACCTGCGTGCTTGCTGCAACAACTCCTCCTTCCTCTGCTTCAGCATCAACTGCCTCTCGTCTGCAGACTTGGAGAAGCGGCTGCCGCGGATCTCCATGTTGTCTGGCTCAGGGGCCGCTGGTTCAGCCGCCCCGCTGGGCCCCGGCTGGTCTTCTGAGGTCGTGTTTGCCTGGGAAGGGGCCCGCTCTGCAGCCTGCAGCAGGAACACAGCAATGACCATGATGACCCGAGACACTGCTGTATCCTTAACGTTGAGGTTAAGTTCTCAGAGGAAAAGCACCGCCAACGGGAGGGAGGGCCCCAACACAAGCAGAAGGTTGTTGGGACACGGTGAGTTATGGATTCATTTATATTTTTCGAACAAACAAATCGACTGACTGACCAGCAGTCGACAGCCCTGAAGGTACTCCTAAGGTACGGTGAATGTGCCGGGTTCTTACCTGTGTGGGGAAAGGCACCACGATGCGCCCCTCCAGTATGTTGTCAGTGGTCAGCTCCACGGAGCGACTCAGCTGCAGGTCCTGCAGCACCAGGTGGAACGGCACCTGGGGAAACATCTCCTGGATCTGGTGGGCCTGAGAGGTGGCCAGAATGAGCAGGGTGGAGCAGGGAGAGGAAGGATTACTTTATGGAGCCCCGAGGGACTGTCACAGGTGCTCTGCTCAGAGCAAAAAGAAACATTATGGTAAGAATGGGGGACTAGAAATAGCATGAAGCAAACAAAATAGATCTATTTCAGAGAGCGAGGTCCGAGAGTGGAGGCGTGGAGGACTGACCATGGCGTTGAGCTGGGAGTTGTTGGCCTGGGCGATGCCCAAGATGTTGGTGGTGTGCATCACTTCAACGGAGAAGCTGGGCAGCCAGCTGGCGATGCGAGAGCCTGGAAGGACAGAAAAATAAAAAAAGGATTTTCATGTGATTATATATGACAGCTATTGCAATAAGTGGTCACCTCCACACAAATTGTAACTTCTGTCGACACATTGATCATTATAAAACCCCTCTACCGTTAGCCTAATCAGATTTATTTTACATCGATATAAAATCGTTTGCAGACGTCAAACACACTTTAAAAACAAACATCTTTAAAGAAAGAAAATGTTCAAGGTGGTTGCTCTATTGCAGGTATAGAGAAAATCTGTTTGTGTTATTGATGGCAGTGAGTATAAAGGAGTTTTTTCAGGTGAGGTTTTGGGCCAGGGTGACTTTGTAATAGCAGCCTGTTGGGAGTAGCTGAATTCATTTGTGTGTGGGGGGGGTTCCAGCCTCACCGTCAAAGTGGAAGAAGTGGTTGTGCTGGTTGACGTGCGGTCTGGCCTCGGGCGGCGGGGCCCCGGGGCCCATGTTGGCCCCCAGGGCGGCCGCTGGTGGCTGCTGCGGGGTGCCTGCCTGGGGCCCGTCTCCGTAGATGTTCAGAGACATGCGGCAGGTGGGGCACGAGGTGTCCTGCTCCAGCCAGGAGCGCAGGCAGGAGCTGTGACACACAGAGTCATTTGTACCACACTGACCCGTGAGTTCTGATATTTATTCATTGTCCGAAAGTGCTAGGTCTAGCAACGGCCCTGATGAATACACATTTGCCAGGATTCTGAAAGCTCCAGCAGCTGAATAAGTCAAATGAAGTACCGTCCTATCTTATATCTTGTGCATAATAACTTATATGCACAATAACGTAAAACTGTATCCCCATGCTGCTATTCAGCACTTTACTATATTGCACCTTAATTTGAACCTCAATAACTACCTCATAGCACTGAATTTTCTATTTTGTATAATGTATGCACTATTAAGTTCCGTTATATGTATTCAATATATTAATAGCACATTTGGAGCGTGGGGAAACACAACTTGGGTCCTCTATGTAACTCGTTCTGACAATAAAGTTCACGTTGACTTTGACTATTCTGTGCAGTAACAACGCCTGTACATTTGGTCATTGTTGCAAGTGCAACATGTCCAACAATATAGGCCGTATCCCTACTTTCTAGCGGTCCTTCGCGGCCCCCTGAGCCTCGACTTACTTGTGAAACAGATGTCCGCAGGGCAGCTTGCGTGCCGTCACCATGGCGTCCCAGCAGATGGCGCAGTCGTCGTTGTTCACCGCCAGCTCCTCCTCGGTAGCCACTGCAAACCTGGGTTCAGAGAGACACGAGAAGACGTTTTTCCTAACTCAGTTGTTGATCAGGTCTGAGCAGTGCAGAACTACATTAAGAGGTTTTCGCAGACGCCTTTATCAAAACGTGACTTCAGGTACATGTAATCCTGGAGCAGGGCAAGGGCAATTCAATCGAGTTAACATGCTCTTTACCCCCAAAGTGACTTATAGTAGATTGAAATCCAGGTCATTATGGAGCAGGTAGGGGTTAGTACATCGTGTCCAAGGGTGCATACAGGTTAGGCTAATGACATCAGAAATAGAACACGGTGCCCTTCAATGATTATTCAAACACCGCCGACCACTCCCGATATGGAGCCGCTTGCCCTGGGCCCCCTGCTTGAATGTCCGCCAGTGGAGAAGGGTGTTGGTGTGAGCCCTCATTTCACCTGGCCTCCATGTTGTCGATGACGCGCAGGTAGTTCTTGTGGCGGCGGATGCGGCGCTGCACCTCGTGGAAGAGGTAGCGCAGCTGCATGAAGATCACCAGACTGGCCATGGAGAGCCAGATGTTCCCAAACAGCTGGTCACAGGACGAGGAGGAGAAGAGCGGGTCAAATGAGGAGAATAGGAGCCAGGACATACAGAACCATCAGTCAAGGAAGGAGCCAAAGTGTCCCTCTTCCTTGACTGAGCCAGGGTGCTCCACACGTTCACAAAGGAGGAATAGATTCCAATACCAACATGAACAATCTCAGCTAGTGTACGACACTAGCTTAGATTTTGTGGGTGGGTGGGATCAACCCACCCACACCACTAGACTATCCCGCCCGTATCGGCCAGGAGGGGGCGCTCCTCTCTGGGTCTTACCAGCATGTGGATGTGATGCATTAGGTCCAGGAAGAGCATGGCCAGCTCCATGATGAAGTCTGTGTAGTACACGTACGTGCCCTTGCTCTCCCAGGTCCCAGGGTGGTTGAGGTCCCACAGGTGGATGGAGTATCTGGATGGGAGGAGAGCAAATACGTATAAATAAAAGCAGCATTTACCATTAAGCAGCGGTGAAATGGGGTTGTAAGTGTCCGAATACAAAAAATAAGCCGCTCTGTAGTATGAGCCACATTTTATCACGCATCTTTGCCCACAACCCAGATACTAACACGTACGACCCAATGCTGGGGTGAAACCATTACAAAATTGTTTAATAGTACGACATTACTTAAAGGCCACGACGGCCCAAACTGATGGTTGAGTAAGTGTCTGTGAGCCAATGGAGAGAATGCAGCTAAAACCCTGCCCTTTTTGACTGATTTAGAAAACAAGGCATCTTTCATCTCGCAAGTCATTCATTTAGACGTTCATGGACTTAAAGCACATGGTAGAAAATGGGCTTCCTTGTTCTTGAGTCCGCTATCAAGTAACGTCAATGTTTATTTCTCTACAAGGTTTTTCTTTATTCGCAGACCTCTAATGTAAATAAGCACATGGGCTTTACATTATGTTTTTTCACTTGAAAGCAAATCACTGAAACCTGAGCAGTGTTTCATCTTCGAAGTATTTGTGTTTGCAAAATCGACTTTTAAACCGCTCTGGAAATAAGCCACAGCAACAGTTTTGGTTGATAAAATCAGGATACTAGCCACGGCTGGAATTTCGGGCATTAATGCAAGAAGTAGGACAGTGCACTGTAATGCAGTATGCATTATAACTCCTCTACTGGCTGGCATAATCAGACTTTGGGATCTTAAAATCCGAAATGTCGATTTGCACTGCACTACGGTACGTTTATATACATCATTTATTATTATTGCACAGATAATACTGCAATACCAAATACTGTATATTTGTTAACTTTATTATATTCTTTTCGTGTCACTACTGGTCTTTTTCAAATGTCGTAATGTTTAAAACATGTGTGTGCTGCTGTTACGACTAATTTCCCCTCGGGTTGAATAGAGTACCCTTCTATCTATAAATCTGTCTACTTTACACCCAAATTCCTTATCTGAACTGGGTTCAACATCAGACAGAACCAATGGATCGGATGTCAGGATTAATATTGAGACGTGGTGATCCGATACGACTCACTGGCTGGCCTCCCTCTGAAATACTACACTAAAAGCGACCGAAGCTCAAGTACAACGTGTGGTATTGATTTAAAATCACTGTGTACTCTGATGTACTCTCTACTTGATTAGCGTCGGCTTGATCATGTTTCTTCCTCCCTTTTTTGGAACAGCAATCCCTTTCACACTTATGGTGATGAAAAGAGAACGCCTGAAAGAAAGAGTGCATGGATCTGAGAGAGAGAGAGAAAGCCTTACCTCATGATGACATGACCGGTGCGCACAGTCACCAGCAGACACTGAGAAAGAAAACATCATATCATATTAGTATTTTAAGGAGGAAGAGCACTAATCTCGGACGGAGTCTGTGCACTCTGTTTATAAAGTACGGATTGAAAGTAAGTGGGATAAAAGCGCCCTAATAAAAGGCGTAGGACAAAAAAAATTGCCGATCATCCCTTTAATTGTCAATATACAAATCAGATCGCAACTTGGCATAAGCCTAACGCTGTCAGTGCGTGTGCAATGTAGCAGTGATACGCGGGTTTATCCAATAAGTGGTAGTGTACCCACTACCCACGCACCAATGGCATGCATGTGCGCTTGTCTCTGTGTGCGTGTGCGTTTGTGAACGAGAATGACAGGGAGAAAGAGTGCTGTACGGAGATGAATGAACGGAACATTTACATATTTACGGAATATTTACATTCAAAATCACAACCAAAAAAAAAAAAAGCAGAATCAATTTGTGGCGCTCGGTGTTCAGTCTGTGGCGCTGCGCCACACATTGGTCTATGTATGGGAAACACTGTGACGTCTCTCTCTCTCTCTCTCACCTCTGCAGCCATGAAGGAGAGCGTGTGCATGCCGTGCGTGGCCCCCAGAAGGCCACAGACCACGGCCAAGCCACAGCAGCCCAGCAGCAGGGAGACCAGCAGGGACAGCACCTGCACGTGGCTGTTCATGGGCGTGGTAGGGGAGAAGGACAGCTGTGGGGAAGCCAAACACAGACGACATAGCCACAATTACCAACGCAACTTCCTTTATGCTTGAATCCAAACCGACATACGGTGAATGCACAGAGACATGTCATTAAGAGCTAGGATGCCTAGAGCATTGGCTGCAGATAGTGCGGGGGATCAAACGCAGCACCTTTGGGCTGGCCATTACACTTTAACGCCTATTAACGCAACATGGTTAATTTCGTTAGCACAAGGACATGTTGCCGTCTCTTGATCAGGAGGTCTTACGATTAATGCCATCAATTAGATATTATTACCCACGCTGTAAGTGGTAAATAATTACCAGTACTGGCAGTGTAGCATCACAGAACACACCTTTGTGGCGAGTAAACATTTCCACAAATAATTTGCGGTCATCAAGACGTACACAAACATCGTTAGAGGGGTGTGGTCAAAGTGCCATTATGAACTGTGATGGCGCCAGTACGGTGCACAAACCGCTCTGTATGAGGTCCAACTAATGCAGCAGACAGACAGTACTTAGCTTGAGGGGCTGTTCATACTAGGGATTCAACTGGGAAGGAAAAACCCAAACCTTCCCTTTAACACAAACTAACTATAGAAAAAAAGCCTAACTATAGAGACAATTCTTGGCATGCAACACCCCCTCTCAATGTGGTCGCTAGAAATCGTAAAATGGGACGTGTTTAAAGCCCCATGTACTATGCTTTGAAATATTTTAACCTCAACCCCATACAAACTCCGATACATAGATATGCAGCTCTGACATTATCAGTTACTGAGCAAGCGCAGGACTCTATTATTAGAGCTTGAAAGACAACCTGGTGTTCCAACCACAACCACAACATGAGAGAGTTGTGGTCCGAAATTACTTATGAACTCATTCAATAATATTGGATCATATAATCAAATTAACGAAGTGGATATGAGGGTAGAGGACCATTTCCCTATAACATAACAAAAAAAATAATAGTTTGCTAACCACAGTGACATGTTGACTATACTGCACCTGTAAAATACCCACACCAAAGGAGTTTCATATATTTCACAAGAGTCATGATGAACTTATATTTCTTCTTAACCAACTCTGATGCGACGGATGTCCTTTCGTCATGTATCACCCTGAAGAATTCCTTTGAAATGACTCCTCCACAAAACCCATGACTGGGAATTTTACTCAGTAACATTCCTTATACATTAGAGGCTGAACCAATTCAATTATTTTTTTCAATTTATATAGCCCTTAATCACCATTACAGTCTCAAAGGGCTTAACAGGCCAAATATTTATGACCAGTTTCACTATTCAATTAAAATAGCCAATAAATGTTAAGGTAAGGTCCCATGGCATGAAAATCCCACTTTATGAGGTTTTCTAACTTTAATATGAGTTCCCCTAGCCTGCCTATGGTCCCTCAGTGGTTAAAACTTGCGTTTGGTGTAAAACGAGCACCAGGTATTCTGCTTGCCTTTGAAAAAATGGAACCTCAGGCGCGCTGATTTTGACGTCATAAGGTGCCAGGTTACCTCCCCTTTTTCTGCCTTGCCCGCCCAGAGAATTCGGTCCGCCAATGAGACAATGAGCTACGACCTTGCGAGCGCCACATGTGTGTGTGTGTGTGTGTGATTACACACACTGTAACTAGAGATGCTAACCGATGATCGTTTGACCGATGGTTGACCGTACCAACGTTAACCGATCAATCGTGTCGCTTGTCGGTTAAAAAATAAATTGGGGTCAGTGTGGACTGTGGAGTCTCACATGCGAGTGCTCAGAGAATATGATCTCTAAATGATTATAGACAGTAGACTAAACGCTATGAGTACAGTTAGCCATCTCATTCCAAGATCTTTTTGTGTGAAGTGAAAAAAATTATCCCTCACTCAATTTTTCCATCCCCTCCAAACTGAACAAGCGGCGGCTCTTCAGAACTGTCATTTTCTTAAATGAGCCGCGGCAATGTTTCTAATGAGCTCCTAACGCTGCCCTCTTCTGATTGGCCCCTGGTAAATCCCGCGCAGGGTCTCAACCAGGTCCGCGTCCATCTCAGACCACTGTGAGCATTCGAGCCCGCTCTCTACACACGGTCAACTTACAGTAGGCATGCCTTGGGTTTCAATTCAAACACAGGGTGTGCCGCGGTTAGAACCACTGCCTCTCACTCGGGGAGAGTGTGAGTCTGAGGCAGAACGGGAGAGAGATAAGCAGAGTTACGAAATAGCAGGCGGCTGGCGCGGCTCGAAATGGCTGCTATTTCAAATAGCACATTTTAATCTGGTCGGTTAACCGGTTTCAACCGGTTAATGAGGCTCGGTGGTCGGTCAAGGCTATTTTACATTTTCGCCATCCCTAACTGTAACACAAGTGTTGTACACTTCTTTGTTATTTGGATAACCGTTCTGCTGTTGGTGTTATGGCACATAACATGTCGGGTTCGCTGACGTCTCTGGTATTTCCACAACGAGACTCGTAGTGGGGGTTATAGCAGCCATGAGACGCTGCGAAGCACCACCGCCGCGAGGCACGCTGCCCGCTTCCGATGCGGTGGTGCCTCGACAGCGGGGCTCCGGCGGGAGAAAATCGCTCCTTGAGCCGCCTCTCTCCTCCTCATTTGCATTAAAGCTACAGGCACCGAAATGGCGCAATGTGCGACTGGCTCCAAGTGGCTGTAATTCTGAATTTCGGGAACGTCTTCAAATACTGTTAGGGGCCCACTAATATCTATATTAAAGCATCCATAAAGTAGCATGCCATGGGACCTTTAAGGTAGAACAAGTTCAAACTCCAATTAACCAAGTGTTTCCCATAAATTGTATAAACTCAAGGTGAATTCACGGTACTCAAGATTAGGATACATAAATAAAGTAACCATCGGAACTTATCTAAAGATGTCTGGCTGAAGTTGGTCCCTCAAAAAACGAAAGTGAGACAGCTAGATAGAGGATGTGGGAGCACGATAGATGGAGGGAGAGCAAGAGAGAGGGGGAATACAGGGGGAGTGAGATTAAGAACGAGAGACGGAAAACATACGTATTCAAAGCGGTCTTTGCAGAGCTGGACCATGAGATGGAGGAAGACCAAGGCAGAGAACCAGAGGCACCACATGACCACCTCCTCAACCGTCTGCACATTGAGCACTCCGAAGATGAAGATGAACTTGTAGAAGACGAAGTTCCAGAACTTATCCTTCAGGTGCTGCAGGCAACGGACAGAACACACCACATGTCACACAATGTATGGGACATGTGGAGATATTGCCTCATCTGGTCATTAAAATGTAATGATTTTTATTATATATTTTCACACAAACACACAAACACACAAACACACACACACACAGTGAAGAGACAGAAGATTTTTCCAGTTTCCTGATCACATAACCAATAAATAGAGCAAGCAGAATTAACGCACCTGCTTCTCGCTGACCCTCAAGGGCCCAAACACCACACATTGGATCATCTTTGCAATTAGCATCAGTGAGCAGCAAAATGTGTTCACCAACACCTGCAAGACAAACAAATAAACAACAATTGCAATATAAGTCAAAGTTTATTACCAACCACGAACACTACATTTACCGAACAGTGTCTTACACCAACTCACCCATACAAAGAAGCTGTCCGTGACTAGATACCACAGCACAGTGCTTGCCAGTTCGGAGCCTTCTATATCATTGTCGGTGTCTTCACTCCCCAACTCAGACGCGGCGGGGCTATGGGGTTCGTCTGACTCCAAGCCCCCAATACCTTGATCAGTGACTGTGTTGTAGGCGCTGAAGATGCTGCCAGCCAGCAGTGCCAGACTCAACGCCGTGTAAGTCTGGAGGCTTGGCCACGGAAACCTCTCTAAGAAAAGCAGCGGCATTGCAATGTTGGCTTCCTACGTCTCCCGGCAAGTTTATTAATGCACTGAAGCCCCCAAAGGTAGTACACAACGGAAAAAAAATCCCCAGCCTGCACCTGACAGCAACCTGTTGAAGGAGAAAAGCGGGTTGAAGAATATTAATTTGAGGGTTTTAATTGGATTTACACCTGTGTAAATTCAAATGCAATGTTACAGGGTACGTGTGCTGCCTATTGCCAAATATACGATTGGAAGTCCTTCAGAATACAGGTTTATATGCAATTACACCATATATCACGAGGCAGATATTGGGATTTTAGGGGGTTGCCACAAAATGTGGCCTGTGAAGCCCTTTAAGACTGTGATTAAGCCACATTCACATACATTGACCTTTCTGTGGGACTAAAACAACTGAATTAATGACAGCTTGCAGACAGTGAGTGAGACAAAAACACAACGTTAGATCAGGCAGGCTCTGTTCTAAAGTTAAAACACTATTCCTTCAAGAAGCCAAAGCGCTACAAGCTACCTGCATGAGGTGTAGAAAACGTAACATAAGACTTGTATGAATGATAAACGGGTCTCACGCCCCATGACCCAGTTTCCCTGCACCTATAAGGCTAGCTAGCATAAGTTAGCCGCAGTGCTAATGTAGGCTACGCAGCTAGCTAACGTGTCTCTAAGACCAGACAGATGCATTCACCCACGGCAAAACGTACACTTACAGTTTAGCCCAATGCCTCCGTTGTAGCCACTCGATTTGCTATATTTGATCATCTATCTCTATTCGAGTACAGAGATCCGTGTTGACAGCGTCGTCATGTTTATTTGAGCCTGTTGGGTTACGTGACGTGTGGGCCGATAGCGTATATTGCGCTTGCGCAACGATCCTCATAATAACTTATGGTCCCCCCATGCCTGCCCAGTTCGATTACTCGAAACCTCAATGTATCTCCACAGCTTCATCAGTACCCCTTGATCGATACCAAACCAGACATTGCCAGCTATTACACTGATATTACACTATTATCATCGAGCGGCTCCTTCAAATAGGTATAACAGTACCTATTTTGTTATTTATAATCTTAACTTTATTGATGAGCAAAAATCCACATAATATTGGACAAAACCACAAACATATTTATATTTGTTTTATAGTTATAAAAAAACAAAATCAACATATTTATGTACCCCCTGAGACCTGCTTATGAAAACCTAGGAACACATTTCCCTGTTGGGGAATCATTGAGTTATAATGTTGAGGTTTTACTGCCAATTAGAGCTAACAAGAATGTAAGCCTAAATAGTGGTTTGTGTTGAAATGTTTGAATGATGCTTTCACTTTCACTTCATCATACCAGACTCTTGCCCATATAGTGACCAGTTGAAAGTTCATAAACTGATATCAATTCACTTTACTAAATTTAATTATTTGATTATATTATGGGATTTGTATGATGTTTCACTACATAACAATGGACTATATATGTGTTTTATGTATGCAATATATGGACTATATCTATAGTTGAAACTGATGGCCGAATCGCACATGGCAGTTTGTTTCTGGCCAATTAACCATACAAAGAGTGTGAGGGTTCAGGAGATAAAAAGCTTTTATAACCTAGCATCCATTTGATGACTCAACGTGTCCATGGAGTGCGAAAGAGAAGTTGACCAAAGTCTGGTAAAAAACAGAAGTCCACACCCACTCTTGCTGCGTTATGTTCTTACTGCACTCTTTCATTGCAGTAAGACGTCAACCAGTCTCCTTGATGACTATCAGTACAATGAACCTCTCATCGTCCACAGAGCCCGCCACCAAAAACATAACGGAACCCCTGTCTTCTGTGGGCCAGACGGTCTCTGCCACCTTCCTGGGCCTGGCCTTCATGCTGGGTGCCCCGGGGAACCTGCTGGTCATCTGGATCATCTGGAGGCATGTTAAGCCCCGCACCCACACCATCCTGCTTATCCTCCACCTGGCTGCCGCTGACCTGCTGGTCCTCATCACCCTGCCTCTGTGGATCTTCTCCCTGGTCTACTCCTGGGTATTCGGAGAGGTCTTCTGCAAGATGGTTGTGTACGTGATCCACGTGTGCATGTACAGCAGTATCTTCCTCATCACACTCATGAGCATTGAGCGCTTCGTGGCAGTCCGCTACCCATTCGTCATTCAGTTCTCCAGAACTCAGACCGTTCTGGACGTCAGCCTGATCGCCGCCTGGGTCCTGGCGCTGCTCCTGGGGGTACCTGTTATCCTGACCCAGGTGGTGTCGGAGGTGGATGAGGGCGAGCAGTGCCTCTTCAGGAATTTCAGCTCTGTGGGTCAAGAGAGAATAATTATTTCTCTTGAGACCATTGCAGGATTCATGGTGCCCTTCGCCATCATGTCTATCTGCTACTGTCTGGTCGCCAGCCAGCTCCGCGAAAGGAGATTCCAGGACAAAAGGAAGGTGATGCTGCTGATAGCCAGCTTGGTGTTAGCCTTCACCTTGTGCTGGCTGCCTCACCACATCAACAACATCATTCAGTTGGTGTGTACAATCGGAGACATGGACAGCTCATGTGGCTCTGACGGTTTAACCCTTATCTCGGGTGCTCTGGTGTTCGTGAGCAGTTCGGTGAACCCTGTGTTGTATGCCTTCGCTGCCCGGAGATCCAAAGTACGCATCAGAGGGCTTAAAATCGTCAGATTTCTTCAGGAAGTGGCAACACAGACCAAAGCTTTTCGGGGAACTAGTTCTAAAGAAGCAGACAGTGCATGTGAATCCACAGACAGAGAGCAACCGTCTCACACGTTCATTTTAAGAAACGTGTGCAATTGATGATTAAGGAATATGTTTGTTTGGAACGTTGGAATATATCATGACTTTTAAATTGTTTCACTATTCTTACTATTATTTAAGTTGCATAATATATATTTGATACAATACAACATAAGAGAGGACTTTAAAAGTATCGCATTTCAATATTTATGAATGTTTAAACTGTGAACATGTGGAAAATGATGAGCAATGTGTGATAATTTGATCCAATGATTTACTTTCCTGAAGTAACATGAATTTTTGATTCTTTTTTGTGGTGATTAGGATCTAGATAGATATACATTTTTATGCAGTTACTTGTTAATATGTATAGTAGTGGATAAAAATTGTTTGAAAATAACATCAAATATGTTCCATTAATATCTTATAAGGGTAATAATTCTTCATCCAATTAACTGTCACAACTCTCATGAAGTCAGAGTTGTTACGATTGGCAGGATTGTGTAACCTCAACTGAACTGAAAAACACAGATGATCTGTATTTCTTCTGTGCCATACACTATAGTAGCCACGCCACATAACATGTTTCTGTAAGAGCCAAGTTCATTTTTGTTGAGGGGAGAAAAAGGAGGAACTGGTGTACCTTCAAGAGACTTTGACTTTTTCAGTAGTAAGTATTTTATTCTTTTCTGGAATGTGTTACTCCCCCTAATATTGTGTGTTGTAATTACCCAATGTCTTACGACACCCATTACCGCCAGCTGTAACTGGGCGTGTATTCTCAAATAAATAACTACGTAGAAAAAAACCTTGATTTTGTAATTTTCCAGCTTCAAATGAACCAGAACAAATGTACAATCATACAACAGGATCTATTTTTGAAACAAATGTCTCCTATTGAACTTTGACCTTTGTACTTTAGATAAATTAAACATTAGTTCCTATTTATCTTTTTCATGACTCCAAAACTTTATGGATAAGTCACTGGATCTCCTCCTCTCTAAAAAACCTGTGAAACACCTACTTCCTGTCCACTCAAGGCTCAGAAGGAAGTGGAGGCTTGCTTGGACAGCACTTTTTGTATGAGGACACTCGACCGCACATGCGTACACACACATACACACACATTTATACACAGATGTAGCTTGAGACAAGCGATGGCTTCGCCCTCTTCAGAAGACATGGAATCCGAGGATATATCCAGTGGAACAACCGTGTGCTGTGTGATCCTGGGCCTGTCCTTCTTGGTTGGCGCTCCGGGGAACCTCCTGGTCATCTGGACCATCCTGAGGCACGTCAAGAAGCGCTCGCACACCGTCATCCTCATCCTCAACCTGGCTGTGGCGGACCTGCTCATCCTCATCACCCTCCCATTGTGGATCTACAGCCTGGCCTTCTCCTGGGTGTTCGGCAAGGCTTCCTGCAAGGCCATGGTCTTTGTCATCAACGCCTGCATGTTCAGCAGCATCTTCCTCATCACCACCATGAGCGTGGAACGTTTCCTGGCCGTGCGCCACCCCTTCGCCTCGGCCGACTGGAAGAGGAAAAAAGCCCTAAGCAAAGTGCTGTTGGTGCTTTGGACTGCTGCGTTCCTGCTGAGCTTGCCCGTCTTCCCCACCCAGGTCTTGGACGGGGAACCAGGCGAGATGCAGTGTCTGTACCGGGAGTACGCCTCTGATGGCCAGGAGGTTCTTTTCCTGCTGCTTGAGACGCTGGTGGGATTCGTGGTGCCCCTCGCTGTATTGGTGGTCTGCTACAGCTGCCTCTGCAGCCGCATTGCTCAGATGACCCTGAAGTCCAAACGCAAATCCACCTTGCTGATCTGCAGCGTGGTGGTGGTGTTCACCGTGTGCTGGACGCCGCATCACGTGGGGAACATCCTGACACTGGTGCAGCTCGCCATCAAGGGGTCCCACCCGGCCGCGACCCAGCGCCTAGAGAGTGCCAGGGACACCATGACCTTCGTGGCCGGAGCCTTGGTCTTCATCAGCAGCACGGTCAACCCCATGCTCTACATGTTTGCAGCGCGATCGTTCAAGAGCTCTCTGAGGGAGACGGGCATCCAGAAGCTGTTCCACCACATCTCCAGCACGTCCCCAGGGGAGAACAACCGAGAGATGTCCTTTGTGTCCAAGAGCAAGAGCAACCAGACCAGCAGCTCTCAGTGTTCTATGGAGCGACAGATAGACGTACATGTAAATGTGTGTCTGGTTCCAAAGTGAGTTTGTTTTGAAATGTTTGAATGTTTGTATTATTTGGGGTATTGCTATTTGGATTCCTTTTTAGTAGTTGTCGACGAAAAGTTTACAAGAATTGTGAATGAATGAAATCCTTTGTTTTTGTAAATAGCCTTGATGAAAATTAAGTTGTTTTGTGAATGGATATTATATTTATATGCTTTCTCTTGTTTTTATTTTGCATTCATGAAAAATAAGTATGGATGTGTGTGTATATACTGATTAATTTTTTTAAATTGAATTTAAGTTTATAATTTCAAATAATACATATTGCAAAGAGTTGGTTCATTGTGTCATTTAAGGCTATATTTCTATATTCCTTTTGCTAGCATCACCCTAATTTACAAGGCTCTTGATTTGAGGAACCATAATATCCAATTTCATGCTATAGCAGCCATATTGTTTATTATAATGGGTTTTTTAACAGTGTTTTATCATTACTTTATATGAATTCAGACATTTTCTATATATGCAAAAGGACTGTGTCTTCAATTGTATAGTAATAATATTAATATACTGCTGTTAAATTGAAGTTAAGTTAAGTTGTAACGTGATTGCATTTCTGTGACAGGGACAGCAACAGTCATGTTTTCTACTTCCTTTCATGCTGAAATTGCCCAATGAAAGACTGGTTGTCCTTCCTTTGGAGGGCAGTAAAAAAGCGGAATTATGCATTTCTCTTGGCCAAAGTCATGTGAGCAAAAACTTAAACGTAAAAAATAAAGAGATAATAATAATATACTTAGTAAACAATACACCAAATAATTGTAATTGTAATTTTTTTATATTTTTAATGATAACACAAAATATAACGTCTTTAAGAACAGCTCACTTCACTTTATCACCTTAAGGAATGTGTCTAGTGGGAAAAACAGTTACATGTGTATGTTTGTGTCTAATCTCCAACATCGGTTGGAAGCGTTTCTGACCTCCATGTTTGTTCCCATATCATTCTACTATTAGAACATCCTAAACTTCTGCTATCCACCACTGCGTGATTACACATTGTTCAATGCATAAGCCAAACAATGAGCAAGCCAGGTTCATTGGAGCAATGTGGCAACGATGCTTGCAAAGCTCCTGTGGTGGGAATGACAGGAAAGCTTTTCAACCACTAAGATCCATCTATGCATGGCCAATGGAATCGTTTTCATCTGTTATTTCCCAATGTATAGATTTCTTTGCCCACCACGGAGCCACCCTTAGCATGGGATAAAACGACTTGCAGGACAACAAAAGTCATCGCCTAAATGTGCGAGATGAAAAAAAGAAGCAAGGGCAAAGCTTACGGTTCTGTGAACCGAGTTCCGCAGAACCACCATCCATCCCAGACACCCCAGGTAGGAGCACTTCACTGGAAGACAAGGAGATCAGTCATGATTGCATATAACTGTGTGTTATGTCTGCATATATTATATACCATATATTAAGCATACCAAATATATTAAAGGTTTCTCAAACTAATACTTCTCTCACTTTGTACAAAGGGCCTTACGTTATGACCAATATGCACACAGAATTAGTTAGGGCTTCTATGACCCAATCTCAAACCAAAACCTTTTAGCTGGTTTCCTGGACATCACTATCTAACTATTGCTATCAAACTATTATCAAAACAAGATAGTTGAAGATGCTTGGAAATTAATAACAATTTAAAATCCTATCAGTATTTTCCAATACAATGCAATAAAATACTAACCTTACTTTAATACAGGCCTGCTATAGGCCTACTATACTACATTATAGCCAACATAACTACTATACTTCTATAGCCTATATTCTACTACTATACTATTCAAGACGCTACAATACTATAATATACTATATTATACTATAGTATATAGTATACTATATAAATAGGAAGAACTATTCAAACAGATTGTGTTGGAATTTTCTTCATATGGGTATAAGTTGGTTTTATCCACAACCAGATGAATTGAAGAGTCATGGAGAGTTATTAGGGAATTGAACATTGAGAAATTCATCAATTGTTGAAATTGTAGTGGGGATAAGTCATGTGAGGAAAGACACACACACACGCACACGCGCGCGCGCACACACACACACACACACACACACACACACACACACACACACACACACACACACACACAGGGAGCAGGCAGACTGCAATTGAGTAGAGAGGAGAGATGGTCTCCCAAAACCCTGGAAGCGGTCGCAGTAAGTACTTTACTCTCCACAATGTACGAGTTATCACCAAGCTAGG
>OOFH01121977.1:0-11535 GCA_900323355.1 Merlangius merlangus | reverse complement strand
CAAGGTCACCTTACAGAGCATATAGTCATCATACATTTTTAAAAAAAAAAAAAAAAAAAAGACATTGTGTAAAAATAAATAAACATAAGCAATAAGAAATAAATAAAACAAAAACAAGACCAAACAAAACAAAAAAAAACAAAAAAACAATCAAAACAGTGATCAGTTAGACGTGTGCGAGTTTGAACAGGTGAGTTTTGAGTTGTGACTTGAAGGTTGTAATGGTGTCTGATTGTTTTATGTGTGGGGGGAGGGAGTTCCAAAGTCCCCCATATGTATTACACTTGTAACTAAGAGAACATACATCTGAGTTGTTGATCACATGTTGAAATTATTTGTATACGTAACGTCATCTTTGAAAAAGACGTTTAACTGAAAAGTGTTTCAATCGACCCGGCTCTCCCCTAGGCTGCCACAGGTGAGCAGGGAAGCTGACTCTGTGGTGCTATTCAAAGCAAAGCTTAAAACACACCTCTACAGCCTTGTGTTTGGAACATAGGGGTGCAAAAACGATACAGATGCGATGCAAAGACTTCTGTCTGTTTGTTCGTGCTTTTGTCAATGCAGTTACTAAATTAGTAGACGCATACATTTCCACTATGTACTTTTTCCCTTCTAATTCACTATTCTGTCTGTTCTAGCGTGTTGCGTTGGCTGCGACTGGATTCCTGGATGCTCCTCATGGTTAACAGGCCAGCACCCCATCATCAATTTAATATGTTTTGACTGTATTTACCTGTATGTCAATTATGGCACCCATTGCACTATTGGCCATCCCTTGAAGGAGGGATCCCCTACTATGTGTTTCTTCTCAAGATTTCTTCCTTGCTGATTTAAGGGAGGTTCTTCTTCTGGGTCAGGGGGGTGTAATAAATATTTGGCCTGTTAAGCCCTTTGAGACTGTAATGGTGATTAAGGGCTATACAAATAAATGTGTGCACACACGGCACACATGGCGTGATATGGCAGGCACTGCAGCTCTCGTCATTGCATTACTTTGAGCTGGCATTTCTCTTCATTGATTGGTTACGAAGCCTCAAACTTAGTGGCCAAGCAAAACAGAGGGAGGGGCTCATTTTTGCATATTAACAGCCGCGGCTATAAACAGACGCAGCTTAGAGCATTTAATCATTTAAAGACTTTCTTAAACCGTGCAGTTCTTTCAGGCGGTTTAAGGGCTAAACCACGCAGATTTTTGTTTAAACCGCGCAGATTCTGTGCAGACTTTTGTTTAAACCACGGCAATCTTGGTCTGGATTTTGGCATTCTTGGGTTTTCATAGGGGAGTTCCAGCGGCAGTCCGGCAGCTCCGGCGGGGGAGCTCCAGTGGAAGTACGGCAGCCCCGCAGCACTCCCTGCCAGGCAGTCACATGGCAAACTGACAAATTAGACATCAATTTTTGTATGGAATCTCCCCTCCTTCTGAAATTCGCGAACATCTCCGTGCAGCGCCCGTCCGCTGGTCCTGAAAATCTTATTTATGCTCTAATGGGAGGGGGATGGGGAAGTGGGTGGTAATATTCAAATGTGCATGCTTCCTATGTCGGAGTCTGCGCCGAAACTGACTCGCTCGTTTTGTAACTGTAGGCAGGGTACTTTCAGAAATGCATATCTCACTCCAAAAATCATGCACTTATTTCAAAGATTGTATACGTTTGGGAGCACCAGAGACCATAAAAACACCTCACATCCCAGGAAAAGTGTTGTTTTTATAATGTCCCCTTTAATAACCAGGTTTAAGAAAGAAAGTAGATAAGCCATTCCAGTAAAATGAATATCATTGTTTTTGAATCATCACACTTTAAAACCACACTGAACTGTAATACACAATTAACAGTCAACATGTTGTGGCGGGAGCCGAGTTTCAGAGGAATTTGAAACTCTTGTCCACCATATACCGCACAAGACCGAGAAATGCCTTTATTTAAACACACCCTCACACATGAAACAAATGACCCACCAGCATGAAAACCTTGTTGGCAGTAATGGTGTTTGCCAACTCCACTCACCTCTACCTCTGTACCTCTGGTACCCTCTACATAATTAACTACACCTCACACAATGCCACACCCCAAAGGACCCAGGAGGCGCTACACACCAACAAGCGACAGTCAGAACCTTCCCAGGATCCTTTGCGCTACTCGGGACGCCACGGTCGCCACAATGCATCAAGCAGGCTAACAAATTACTGGGGCACATTCTTTGCCCAAGTAGAAACAACTACCATCAGCTTTATTTAAGCGGTCATTTGCGATTTGAATAATTTGTCTCAGTGCTTTTAGTATCAGCATATCAATGTCACTATTCAAGTCGTGTTCTTCGTGGTAATTCTTCACAGGAAAGATGTTGGTTAAAGGAATTCCCAGTTTATTTTGGAGCTCCTCGATCTGAAAAGAGCAGCAGTTTTAAATAATGATGTGTGAACTTTAAGCTGTGTCTCCAATTAATAATCAAACAATAATAAAACAGCAAAACAACAAAGAAATGATTCAACATTGGTCACATTTGTTGTCAAAGAGAGAGCATAAAGTAGTTCAATCCAAATGGGATCAATAACCCTGCATCTGCACTCATTGTTTTCCTATTTCTATTCCAATATCTCACAGGCGTATTAGTTAAACAAGAAAATGCACTGAATCATGTTCATTGGTACATAACAACAGCTTTTGAACGCTATCCATACAAAGTAACAACATGTGAAAGACAGCTGATTTTACCTAAATGTAAAAAAAGTGCCATCCACACATAGGACCTACCATCCACGCATAGGACCCACCATCCACACATAGGGCCTACCGACCACACATAGGACCTACCATCCTCCTGATGCGCTTGCTTTTGTAGACATTTGTAATGCTTTTTTTAACGAGTGGACAGGTTTCATCAATGTTTGTCAAAATGGCCATCTGTGGAATGTCTGAACACAGACAGAACAGAAACATAGGTCATTGTTAGCTTGGTTCTCAAAAATAGAAACACAAACTATGGCTCAAACAAAACCCAGTTACACACATAGAGGAACTCCCATTATTCTCACCATAGTCTCTGGCAGCTGTTGTGATGACATTCATCTTGTTCAGGGTATCATCCTTCATCATAGGCAAAGCGTTGGCAGAAACAACACAGACAAGTATGTCTACCATGTCATTTCTATCAGGGTTCTTGTTGTAGCCTTCATCGGATGGTTGCAATGACGATTTAGCATTGAACTGAAATTTGATGCAAAATAAACTGTTGTTTGATGGTCCTATTTCATGCACTATGATTTAATACTTCAAGGTACTTTTTACCCCACTTAGAGAGATTTTGACGCACCGGTGATGGACAGGCAAGATAGATTCTCTGGACTAATCACAGAAGAGATGCCCTGAAATTGTGTGGGAGCAGTCTAAAGTCTAGATTTGCTCACGCCTAATACACGCCTGTTTCAAGAAGTCCAGCCAGCCTTATTTTCATGGGATTATAATAATGAATAATATATTCTATTGCTGCCAAGTCTACACTAACTAACACACCACGTAGGCGGGAGACGCCCAATACAGCACGTTACAAAAAATATATATATTTTTTATTTCTATATACATTTAAAAAGATATACAAACTATAAAATCGACACTCAAATTACGTTCTAACCGTGATTAAAATTAACGATATGCTACTATCAAAAAACAGTAGTTCTGAGGCGGTCGGGAGCTCCACTGGCACCGGCCGCTCACCATTCCGAATATGGAGTGAGGAGATGTTGGCCAGGAAAAGGGAAGAAGATCATGAAAGTCCAATGGACATATGTCAGCACAACAAATTATGGACAACCAGATGAATGTAGCCCAGATGCAGGATACTTGTGCCGTGTTCCGCGGCATATCATTTAATATGAGCAACAGGCCATTTTCTGACCATTTTGGACTTCTAGATCTACAGTGTGAGTAAGGAGTAGATGTTGGATATGGACTCCCTTACTGATAACAGACCACATAGCAGCACAGATGCGTAAGAATGCCTGCCAAATAATTCAAGTCATAGGAAGTAAAGTTTTAGTTCTCATTGATGAGTCAACTAGTCTGGTGTCCATCACCTGCTAAAATGCCTCCCCGTAGACGGCTATGATGATGCATATCTGAGTAAGCACTTAGTTTTATTTGCAAGTGACGTGCCAGCATCATCCTTGAGTGAAAATCTGGTGTCTAAATAAAATCAGAGTGGTACCCCATATTTTGACCTGGATACGGTATACAGTCAATCACCCCAGAACCAGCGAGAATTGAGAGTGTGCGGCCGATTTGGAACAGCAAGTGGGGAAAACAGGCTGTGTGTTAAGCACAAGATTGGTGGCCAGTTCCTATCGCACTGTGTCTGCTGTGTGACAGAATTCAGCTATGCAAACACTGAAGAGAACGATCCGCATCTGATAGTGTATGGGGGTCTGTTCAAGCAATTGACTTCGGGCAATTTGTTTTAGACTTATGTATGATGCGCTGCACGAGTTAGCCGTACTCTCAGAGAGTTAACAGAAACGTACCACATCAGTGACCCATGCAGACAGATCGACCTCAGCATTCAAGTCATTGATAGCATGGGAGAACGGCCCGGGACCAAAGTGCTTACAGCTTTAACTGCAATATCAGAGGGCAGACTAGATACTAGACACTTTTTTAGGAGACTACCCAAAATTTAACCCAAAGTTTAAATCAACCCGCATGTTTACCACTGCATCTGGACCGTCTGTTACTTCCCAGGCCTAGAGGGACTATGCCAACCTGATATCATAACTAAAGGTCGTTGACCGTGAGAACTGGCTGCCAGCACAGAATATTCCACCTGGTTATGGAGAGGTGGGAATAAGTAAACTCTGCAAGAGATTTGGGCTGCCAACTCAAGTGCCATTAATGCATTTAAGGACTTCATTGAGAGCAATGGGGACACTACACCTGATGACCTCAGGCCTTTAATGAATGGCACTAAAGCAATTCCATGCAGCACTACAGAGTGTGAAAGGTGATGAAGTGAGAGGAACCTTGTGAAGACCTGACTGAGAGGCCATCGCTTGGCCAAAGACATGAGAACGAGACCTGTCGTTGATCCCCTTAAAATGCCCACCCTTACCCATTATGTTGATTAATTTGACTGCCTCGTAAAAATGTGAACATGTAGGCCTGTCAATTTTTTTCTATGCCAGCACCGTCTGCTCAACTGTTTCCCTGCCGAATAAAAAAGCAACATCAAATGCATCACTGTTACACTGTCAAACTGTTACACTGTTTTTTTGGCCGACTGCAGGCATGCCTGTCTGTAAACTGGCATAAATGAGATTTTTAATAAATGAAATAATGACTTTCAAGAAGCATCTGTTGTTTTTAACAGTTTACATGTCGTGACATGAGTTTCTGTTTAGACCTGTTGGTAGGCATATTGTTGTAATATGTGTAATGAGAAAGGCTTTATTATTAAACATGTTGATTTTTACAATTGAGAGTAGCTGCAGTTTCCATATTTTAAAACCACAAACTTCCTCAAACTTCTTCTGAATGTGTAAGCGTGCACGTGGGGTGCCTTATTGATGACGTCATACACAGTCCCCCCACTAAAAAAAATCCCCATTCCACTACTCCTGTGAAGCCCTTATTTTGAACCTGACCTGTTCATCCAGATTGAAATACTTTGAAAATGAAAACGCTGGCTTGAGTCCCGAGTCTGGATTAAGCTATACATGTTCTTACCTGCTTCTTGAAACAGGGCCCAGATCTATGAAGACTAAAGAAATATATACATAGACTGAAACATTATACCTTGTAACCCTCTTTCAGGTGTCCTTGCATGGCGTGTTTGATGTCCTCCTCACGGACTCCTCTGATTCCTTCCAAGCCCATGACGTCGTTGAAGACGAATGGGTGATATTGGCGTGCCATCCCTTTTTGGATTTGATGTGTTTTGTACTATTAAAAGAATGCAATTGTATTTCAGTATTTCAGATATTGGATGATTATATTGATAAAACTGTGTATTCTTTACTGCTAGAAAATATAAACAGTTTCCAATAATAGCACAACCAGTACAGGGGTTAGTACTCAATATAATTAGTTGCCAGGAATGACGTACCATTGTAGTCCAGGTGTCCCCACTGCTGGAGACTGCTGCAGGATAGGTTATCCTGTTCTGACAAACACTGTCAACAGAATTAATGAAACTGGATTTCCCACTTCCAGCTGGTCCGTAGAGTAGAATCCGTAGATGCTTTTTGGTGCCCTCTTCGAGGCTGAACGAATTCAGCCACTTGAGTTCCTCTTCTCTAGCGCTGTTTAAAATATATAGATTTTTTACAGAACACAATTAATATTTATTATCAATAAACACAAGTTGCGTTTAGCAGAACTGCAGAAATGTTGTGTTTTGAAAGCTTTTTTGTGTTTCAAAGCCTATGAATGAGCCTTTATATCTAAGTAGAGAGGGGTCCCCCTCCAGGGAGCCGCCGTGTTTCTAAAGTAGCCCAGAATGAACAAACTGCTCTAGAACAGGTTAATCAACAGCTACACAGACACACATCATGACGTTATATAAAGAGCTGCAACTCAAGAAATTAGAATATTGTGAAAGTTAATTATATTCAATAGTTCAATTTAAAAAGTGAAAGTGATATATTATATACAGGGGAACACATAACTGGTACGCAAGTACGCATGCACGCCCATAATCAGGGATACGCAACATCACTTGTGTCACTACAACGCTTTTGCGTAACTAACGGGAGATCGAAAAAAATCTAAAAAACAAAATACATTGAGCAGCAGGCAAAGGGAGCCGGAGCAGGAGAAAATATTTTTATTCGAAAATGTGGCGCCAAGATGTGCTGTGATCCGAAACTAATGATAAGCGCACTGAAATGTGCGCTAATATGCGCCATGTGTGCTGCACACCACGCACATACTGGAGAACTGTGCATAATCAACTGATCGCAACGTTCACAGAGAGCTGTATCCAAGCATATTCATAGAAAGTTGAGTGGAAGGAGGAAGTGGGGTAGAAAAAGTTGCACAAGCAACAGGGATAACCACAGCCTGGAGAGGATTGTCAAGCAAAGGCCCTTAGGAAATGCGTGAGAGCTTCACGAGGAGTGGACTGAGGAAGGAGTCAGTGCATCAAGAGCCACGGCTCACAGAGGTATCCAGGACATTGGCTACTACAACGTCACATTCCTTGTGTCAAGCCACTCCTGAACCAACGTTAGAGACAACGTTAGAAGCGTCTGACCTAGACTAAGAGAACTGGTCAGTCGCTCATTTCATTTGGAAATCAATGTTCCAGTGTCTGGAGGAAGAATGGAGAGGCACAACATCCAATGTACTTGAAGTCCAGTTTGAAGTTTCCAGTCAGCGATGATTTGGGGAGCCATGTCATCTTCTGGTGTTGTTCCACCGTGTTTAATCAAGTCCAAAGTCAACGCAGCTGTCTACCAGGACGTTAGAGCAGTTAATGCTTCCTTCTGCTGATAAGCTTCATGGAGATGCTGATTTGATTTTCCAGCAGGACACATTGTCAAAGTACCAATTCCTGGTTAAATGACCATAAGATTACTGAGCTTGATTGAGAGCAGACTTGCCTGATCTGTACCAAATAGAAAATGTATGTCTGGGGTATTGTCAAGAGAAAGATGAGACCCAAGACCCAACAATGCAGACGAGCTGAAGGCCGCTATCGAAGCCACCTGCGCTCCGTAACACCTCAGCAGGGCCACAGGCTGATCGCCCCCTTGCCGCATTGATGTAATGTAAAGTAATTTATGCAAAAGGAGCCCCAAACAAATTCTGAGAACACATACAAGAATATACTTTCAGTAAGCCGACATTTCCGAATTAAAAATAAATTTTTACTTATGTAAAAATTATGTAATATTCTAATCTACTGAGATACTGAATTTTCATGAGCTGTAAGATCACTACATATAATATATGATTTTCACTTTTTTATCGAATTATTGAAATTAATTAACTTTTACTCAATATTTTAATTCATTGAGATGCATCTGTAAGTTTCCTAGAAGCTTCACCCTCTCTCAGACATCGACCGCTGGCCAGACGGAGCTCCGCACATCCACACATTGTGGCGCTATAGTAACCATTATACTAAAGTATATATTACAAGTCTCCCAAGAAGCCTGACTCCGCTCCTCATACAGCCAGTGAAGATTACTTTAAAAATAAATTAAGAATCAGCCATTGTTAAGATAACCTTGTAAAGTGTTGAGAAATACCACCTACCCCCAATTAATGTTGATCCAATCCTTTTTAAGAGCTGTGGGATATCGATGTCTGGCATTAGTATGTTGTTCTCCACAATTAAATAGTCTTTCAAAATTGTAAAAAATATCTAACTTACGTGCAGATTTCTTGTAAGTTTCTTCGTTTTTATGTAACAACAGAAATAATATGTATCAGAGACCAAACAGGTTATAATATACATTGAAATTTGGTTGAATAATTTGATAAATTACCTGAATTGTCGCGGAACCTCTCAACGAATTTCAACATGTTTGATGCCAAGCCCTGAATCAACCGCACTGAGGCCCTTTATTGACCAGCAATTGACTTACCATAAACAGGTGCGGCAGGAACCTGTTTATGGTAAGTCATAAACAGGTTCCTGTTTATGGTAAGTCATAAACAGGTTCTATGTTACTTTGTTTTCATTCCAAAGTAACATAGTGCTGGCGTCTCGTGATCGGGTCCAATGGGTCCAACAGTGATTCCCGTTTCTATGGTTGCCCCCGCTGTTCCATCCGCACCGCCGTAGTATCCCCGGGTCCTGTGTTCCCTTCTTCTCCTCATGCCATTGGTTAAAGGTTCCATGGCATTATACTTTATGGATGCCTTAATATAGATATTAGTGGGTCCAAACACAGTATTCGAAGACGCTCCTGAAATTCAGCCGTGGTGCTGAATTACAGCCACTACAAGCCAGGCGTACATTGAGCTTTCCCAAAACGCGCCGTTTTGTGTCTGTAACTTTAATGCAAATCAGGAGGAGAGAGGCAGGTCAAGGAGGAGGGTGGGGGTGTGGCCCTGAGCAGCTTGTGGCCACGGTACCAGTACCATGCGCTCTGTTTACAGTGTATGGGTCGCAATGGCTAAGTGCACACAGCCTTTGGCCGTGTTCTGTAATTATTCTAGACCACTCCGCGTGCTCTGGCGGGAGTCATGGAGCTCTATATCTAAATAATATCATATTATACATAGTTCTATATCATATAATACATATTATCACGGCCAAAAGCTGTGTGCGCCTCCAGACTCACTAACGACTGCGTTGGGTTCTTCCATTTCCACATCAATCTGAAGTAGACTGAACAGCGCCATGACGGAGGAAGGGATTGTTACCCCATAAAGACTTAATAGTTCAAACAACAGCAAAGGCACATGACAACAATAAGGGAACAAAGGAAGGGAATTAAGGAAGGGAACTAAGGAAAGGAACTAAGGAAGGGAACTAAGGGAGGGAACTAAGCGAGGTCACTAAGGGGCTAAACTAAGGGAGGTAACTAAGGGAGGTCACTAAGGGAGTAACTGGTGTCTACAGGGAGGAGCTGCTGAGGGAATGAGTCACTGGGGGGAGAGTCTGGGGTCAAAAGGTCAAAAGGAGCCAGCACCACGCCGCTTATAAGATAACAAAAAGTTAACGCGCATTTCTCTCATAACTTTTTGTCATTATTAAAGAGAGGCCTGATTTTAGATATACATGTCGGATCGCTAGGGTGTAGGTCTGGGAAGAACTTCAGAGAACTTCAAACTGCCGGTAGTACCCTGCCAGCCCCAAGAACCGCCTAACCTCCTTCTTGGTCCTGGGCCGAGGGGAGGCGGCGACTGCCGCGGTCTTAGTGACCTGTGGCCGGACCTTCCCTCCCCCCAGGTGGTACCCCAGATACTGGATCTCCCTCCGCCCGATCACACACATCCCCGGGTTGGCCGTGAGCCCTGCCCACGGCAGCCACCTGCCGCACATGCTGCTCCCACGTTCCACTAGATGACGATGTCATCAATGTAGGCAGCAGCATACGCAGCGTGGGGCCGTAACACCCGGTCCATCAGTCGCTGAAACATGGCCGGGGCCCCGAACAACCCGAACGGAAGCACATTGAATTGGTATAGACCGAGCGGAGTGGAGAAGGCTGTTTTCTCCCGGGCTGCTGGAGACAGCGGAATCTGCCAGTAGCCCTTCGTGCCATCCGGAGTCATGTAATTTATGGCCATGCCAAGCCAGTCCACAAGCTCGTCGATCCGAGGCATTGGGTAGGCATCGAACTTCGACACCGCGTTCACCCTACGATAGTCCACACAGAACCGGACAGACCTGTCCGGCTTCCCTACAAGCACGATGGGACAGCACCAGTCACTGTGAGACTCCTCGACCACGCCCAACTCTAACATGGTTGCTAATTCGTGCCGCACCACATCTTGTTTGTGGACGGGCAGCCTGTAGGGGCGTGTCCGCACCGTTAACCCGGGCTGCGTCTCGATGTCGTGAGTAATTAACGGGGTGCGACCTTGTAATCCACGTCCCCGACTCGCCGAGTGACCACGAAGGGCCCTTGCCACTTCGCAAGTAATTTGGTGCTAGAGGTGGGCAATAGTACAAGGACTTAGTCCCCCGGGGTGAGATCGCGTAATCTAGTCCCTCTGTCATAGAGGCGGCTCTGACTCTCCTGGACTCGGTGCAAATGCTCACGTGACAATACCCCTAGTGAGTGACAGAGCTGGGGACTCGGACTCGCGACTCGGACTCGAGTTGCACTTAAGTCTCACTAAACTGTGACTTCAGACTCGACTTGGACTCGACCTCAAAAGACTTCAGACTTGACTTCGACTCGAGGTTCGAGACTCACAAACAAATTTTATTTCATGTTATTATTAGGGATGCACCGAATTTTCGGCCACCGAAAATCTTTTCGGCCGAAATACTTTTATCACCGAAACAACAAGGCAGAAACAGAAATTTGTGAAGACGCAAACAAAAAGCGCGGCCAGCACATGCTTGTCTGGATAAGCGCCAATATGTCTGCGGTGTGGACGTTTTTCAATGATTCTGAGAAAGACCCACTTATAGCGATTTGCAAACATTGCAATGCGTTGATTTTAATGAAGTTAGTACACAGTCATAGACATAAATGCAATGGCACTAGGGTTGCCGCGGTGTTGACATTTTCACACCGAGTAATACACAGGTATTACCGAGTATTAAGGTATAAACTGAAACTAGGTCAACCGCCATCTTCTCCGTCAACTCTCCTCTCACACTCGGTGAAAGCGTCTGGCAGCGTGCCAATTCTCGGTGACAGCGTCTTATAACGTTCTATAAAGCTCTGTGCGCCTCCGGATGGCCGTAGCGCGAGGAGCTCTCGTAGGGATCGGGCTTCATGGAGTTTGTTTACCGGCGTTGCTATGGTTACCAGTCTTGCGCGTTCCAACGCAATATTAGGTAGCCGATCTACCGGTATTAGGGGTGTGTGTGTGTGTGTGTGTGTGTGTGTGTGTGTGTGTGTGTGTGTTT
>OOFH01121975.1:0-11305 GCA_900323355.1 Merlangius merlangus | reverse complement strand
TGTGATTGGCCCATTGGCCCATCCCATCTCCGTCTCCGTAAAAGTTCTTCTCGTATCCTTTTCCTCCTTCGCAATATAATCATTTGCTTTTCAATGCTTATCAGCTCCAGCTCCCTCAACTGTCTTTGACTCAACCTTAACATCGTTCAGACTCAGAGTGTGGAAAAAGACCGCTAACCTAAAGCTACTGCTACTCTTCTTCCGCTACGATTTCCACTTCCACGCCAACAGATTCGTTCGTTGCTCCCCCTACTGTTCTGGCGGAGAATCCCCTTGCAAGACGCGCAATCCTTAAGGAACCTTACGGGGACCGTAAATCAAAACGTGTCTAAAACAAGTCCCTTGTGTAAATTACGTGCTTACGTCTCTGCGTCTAAAACGACCCTAAATAGGCCTTTACTTGCTGGGCAGGGGAGAAAACGTCTGTCGGAGCAGTGATGGCTTCTAGTTTGCACAGATTCAGCAGACCCGCAGTGAAATAACCCGGTCCACTTGACATCGGGCAGGTGCATGACAGTGTTTATTAGGCTATTCTAATGTCTCATTTTGGCTGCTGGTGTATGTGGTGCACTTTCATTAACCGTAAATATTAACCTATTCAATAGGCATTCCCCGACGTGAGTCAGAAATTACGATTGTTCTTTCCTTTCCTTTTCAAACTACATTACAATTGCATGTTCATCAGCCGATTTCAATTTTTCTCAAGGGACAAACCCCCGAACCCCTGTCTTACTCAATGGGCTACAGCCTTGAATGTTTTCAATTGCCAACAACGCCCCTGGTGCAAAGTATTCATATGAGTATATAGTCATGCATTTAATCAGCTACAGGCACGGGAGGAGAGGACTAAAGAAAAGGCTCAGCTTCTGTCACATTGGTGGAGGGATGCTGAGATCTGGTCAGAGGACAGCCTAGTTAGCCTAAGGTCTGCCAGACCTCCCATTCAAGCTTGCAGGTCGGCTGTAGCAGACACAAAGATTGACTGGCGGAGAAAACACTGTACAGACGTTGCTCATAAAATGTCCTATTGAGTTAGGGTAATTCTGCATGGCACCAGCATAAGTAAACATGATTTTAGATAGATAAAACCATACACGGCTGGACAAATAAATATCATTGTACTGTTGATCGAAATTAGCCACACCCTTTAGCTTTTAAAGCCCACCATGCTTTTTGTGTAAAATCTGAGGCAGTTAAAGAGGGTGCGCAACATGAAAGCTAGACCAAAACAGACCAAAATGGAGATTAACAGACGGACGACTTTGTGAGAGTTGGCTTGCCCATCTGCTGAGGAAGCAAGCCTCTGCTCTCATCTCCTCTCATGGTCGTTCATGTCACCACGGCCCGTTAACCCCTGCCACACCTGGAGAGGCTCACAGCTGGATGGGGTCAGAGGAGGTGGCGGTGCATGCAGATGTTGTTTATTTGAGGCATGGAAGTGACGCGTCCACGGGCCAAAGACCGACGAAACGCCTCAACTAGCCGGGGCTTCGGCAGAAAGCACTGCTGTGGTTAACAAATCAATACCAGCACACAACTCATCTTGATTATAAGCTCCTCCATGTTGCCGGACCATTGGGTGCTCCAAAAGCATGCCTATAATTATATCAATGATGATAAAATATCAATAATGTAAGAAACTGAGAACACACTCACATCTTCCCAATAAGAATAGAAGGGAATGGTGGGGGTGTGCTAGGCTCAATGCTGACGTTGTCCACATAGGTTGACTACAACCTTGTTTTTCTCCATGGTTTCTCTCCATCGCTGTCGTCTATGGTTAAATAAACCAAAGACGACAGCGCCATTGAACTCTGTCCTACGGCATGTCCATTTGAAGACACATTGGTATTTGTACAGTGATCCCTGGCTTCAGTAGTCATTCGCAATGCATGAGATGTTGAAAACAAGGATACAGGGACATACAAAGATCAGTCAACGCATTGATATACATTTAGAGGAAAAGTCACAAGTTGGGGGAGTAACATGACACCGAGTTTCAATGTTTAATTATCCCGACACAGTGGCTTTGTCACATTGCCACTTTGATGCCCTTAAACAGGCCTAGGTGTGGACATCATGCCATCTGGTAATCACGTAAGATAAGGGATGGGAGGTCCAGGGAGCTATGAAACCTGTATATTGGATTTTAAACAGACTTATTAAGTGGGTGTGTGACCTACTGACTCTATGCTGTGCCATTAGAGAGGTGGGTGGGGAAGGGCATGTGTTACAATCACAATTAGGGTGGCAGGTTTCAGATGGCATGACCGAGGGAGGGACACTGCTGTCGATTCAGCACAGATTCCATGAATCACAGCATATGACATGGGCAGAGCACTGCCTGTGTAAGGGCGGGAAGGGGAGTTTTATGAGGGATGGGAACAGACTGGATACTCATATCTCCGCCCCCTCCACATAACTCAAAGTTGCATACTTTGTAATTACTTGCTGTTATATCTGACTTCTATAATAGCAGGCCTGTCGCACCAATTACACAAGTTACTCAAGTGCGCATGTGCCAAGCGCGAACGCATATATACACCGCAAGCATGCACATGCAGACAGATGCGCAAACACTACACACACACACGCCCAGGCAGCCTTGGCCAGGACACTGGAAGAGATGTTTAATCACAATGTTGATTATTATTTTTCAACTAACCAAAAGTAGTTGCCTTGCATTTTAAAACGTCAATGCACTTTTCAGCCCTGAAAAACAGTAAAAGCTATTTAATAATTGATTTGCATGCATACTACACTTTCCATTGAACAATTACCCCTGTTACCATAAATTAAGACATTTTATAATGTAATCAAATGCTCACACACTAGCTGATTTCAGACACACCTGTAAGTCCTGATATTCTCCGGATGGGCCGTATGTGTGAACAACATATCCTGACATTTGTACCCTGAAAATCTCCTGAATAATACTACTCCTGAGGTAGTATTTTCTCTGTAGGAAATGTAAATTGCCATATATGTGAATGAGGAGTAGAAAGTCGGTATTTCTCACATGTGAGATTCTCATATCTCCGTGTTGATGAAGGTTCTGCATGTCATTGAATGGCAACCCTAAATGATAATCAGCCTGTTGCCTTTTGTTCGCTGAATGGTTAAAAAATATTAAAATGTTGGCACTGCTTTTAAGAGTCATTTGTGGTGAACAAATGTTATACGCTGTCAAATGATATCCAAAATGTTATTATATTATGCGCTCAGAAATTTGTAACATGATCGACTGGGGTTTCCACATTATTGTTATGGGTTTAATTGCAACTAGAGGTTGAGCGTGCACAACGCGTGTGCAAAATCTCTAGTCCTATATAATGTGCTCACTGTGCTCGTTAAAGTTTTCTATGATTGTGACACAGACAGGACTTGTGTGTGTTCACCCGAGAGGAACAATGATTGATGCGATTTATATTCAGAGTACGTGATTATTTAATAAATATGGGACCTGCAGGTCACTTGGTTGTTGATTGCTCTTTCCATACTTGCAGTAGTTTTTCTCAGTCGCTTTGGTACATTTCTCAGATCAGAATTGAAATTCTCAAAACTACGTGTTCAATGTTCACATCATTGTGTCGTTTGTGCACATCAAAAAAGCAGTTTCTCATTTCTTTGAACAAGTTGCGAATGATTATGTACAATTCTCTGCTCTTTCCTACAATATTATGTCATGTTGATCAAAATGCATTGTAATGGGTCTCTTTTGAATAGTCTCACCCCCACAACATTTAGGCATTAGTTTATTGCATAAGTCTTTCCATGCAAAATGGTTGAACAAGCTGACATAATATGTCAAGCATATTTCTATACATTTCCATTAAACTTTTTTTCTAAATCTGTCCTGAATTGGTAAAATGTTACCAGGTGAATTATGACTTTCTCTAAAGAAGGGAAACGTGTGAAATCAACCAACGATCAACCAGTTAACTGGATTAGCTCAAAGGGGCATCTCCTGAACCATTAACTGGCAAGTATACAGTAAATATAGCTGGAGCACAACACAATGTTACATTGTCTGAGAATTTGTGGCCCAACAGACAGGAACGTCAGGAGGTGTAGGATGACTGCACTGTAATTCCTACAGCAATGCATGTACAGTTTACCCTAAGGAGATTTTCCTATGTTCACATTTCTAGCAATGACATGGTCTGTCAAGAAATTACAGTACAAACAGTCAAAGCGTAAATGTGGATCTTGTCCAGTCTCTTGCAATCAATCTCCCACATACACTAAGGTGTAACTTACAATTTACAATAATTGTCTCCAAAACTATAGCCATAGCTTACATCAGCACATCCCTCCAGAGTACTGTTATATTGACAACATGACTAAGCAATTTGACTGTCTAATCCGTACACAATGACACAAGGACTTGTCATTTTGATGACACTGACATGTTCATTGACACAGATATTTAATTTTGAAGAACTAACTAAGGATTTTGAGCAAGAGACTTGCTTTTGCATGAAATCCATGGTGTTTTGCTATTTGTACGAATTGTTTTGAGAAATGCACTTACTGTTTTGCAAATTTCAATTCTGATCTGAGAAATGTACCAAAGCGACTGAGAAAAACTGCTTCAGCTCGGCTCTTAACCGTTGCTCTGAAATATTGTTTAGAGTGATTCAAACGACTTGTATGACATGTACGAGTCTGGCGGTCACAATTCCAATGACGGAGTGTGTGGGAGATAAAGGATGATTCCTCTTTACAGTTACACCTTGAAAATGTATAATAATGAATAACACATTTAAATATTATCGCTTAATAGTTGTATTACACTCAGAAGCTTGTGTTTTTTTATGCTATTCACTGTTACAGTAGAAGATCTTTAATTTGTTTTAAATTGGATCACAGTTGAATTGGTTCGTTGAAATCCCCCATGTTAGCGAGAGATACAATAAAACCATGCAAAGGACCATAAGTTACATGGGTCAGGCAAATGGTTCTTTCCCATTGAGAAATGGAAACCCCCACTAGACCAGTATGAGGTGTAGATACTACTCACACTTCTAATGTCCCCACTAGACCAGTATGAAGTGTATATACTACTCACACACTCCTCATAGTAAGGGTACCAAGGAGTAAACAACAGAGAGCCTACCCACCAACCGTCTTAAAAGTAGTGTTAGGTCAAATATAAACAATAATCTGATTATAAGATAATATTCAAGGATCTCTTTCAATGGGGCAGTAGAGAGACACACGATTCCACTACCAGGTCGTACATTCGGGGCAAGAAGTGCTATACTGCCCCCTTGTGTACGCATTAATGCGACAGAGTATAAATGCAGGTTGTTTCTGTGGACCCCGTGGATCTTTGCAGATATGTTCCGGTTGTGGTTCCACCAGCAGAGGGCTGAACCACGGGGAAGGGCAGTAAGACCAATGCACCTTTATGGAAATACGCTGCATATTTGCATGGCTCCTCCCATCTTGCATTTCCATGTACTTCACTTTGAGCCACAGAAAACACTTCCTGATTTAAAAGACGCGTTTGAACAGACGTCGAACACGGTCAGTGAAGTGACCTGGACACATGATCTAACGTGTACGGATCGCCAGTACAGAGAAGGCTGGAGTTTGAAGGGTTTGGGAAGGAGAGATGTTGAAATTAAAAAAAAATTAAATTAAAAACTAAAGTTACATGTTAGTTCTTCCCACCCAAGAGAGCAAAACACCCAAGAGATTCCGTTGGGTTCTGGTACCAGTGGGTCTCCTGGTTCTGGTGGGTTCAAATGTGAACTGGACCCAACACATTAGGCTTCATTTGAGCAACACTTCATTACAGCAGCCTCTCTCCTCCCTCCTCTGTGATGAGCGCGGTGTTCTCTACTGTGATGAGCGTGGTGTTCTCTCTACTGTGCGGTCGTAACTCATGAGGTCGTAATTAGGGCATTACTCATCAACAATCCTCCCACTGATTTCTCATATCATGAGCCAACAGCCACCGCAGTGAAAGTGATTCTTTAACAATAGTGAATCTTCTGGTAATAATTAATATTTGCATGAAAAGGTAAGGTCATATTGCATATAGTTGAGGAGGGGACTGGTATTTGATATGCTCAGATTGGAACCACTGCTATAGACAACACATCAGACATACACAGAACAAAGGGGAGAGGGGTAAAGAAATCTGCAGCCTGCATACTCCCTTATGAGCTTCCTATTTCCTGTTATTATCACCATGAAGCAGCTAGCAGCTGCAACCAATAGGTCAGAGTCTTCCCGCTTCCTAGGGACACAGGAAATGATGCCGCTCTCCAGAGTAGCCCCTGGAATCCAACATTCATGTCACATGAGAACATCTGGCACTTTCACAAGCACACATTTGGCGTGTGGGAGTGTGTGTGGACGATGGCTGGATTGGACCCTGAGGCTAGGTGAGGCTCCACACCGGTTGTACATCGAGTAATAAGTGTGCAACGGGTTAAACCAGCCATCACCACACGCACTCAGGGAGATATCTCGTACATGGCAGCATGGAGCCCCAGGCCAACTATAATTTACTTCCATCTTTACAATGGACCAGATTTTTAACACCACCAATAGAAGTCACCCAGGTGGAGAGTGCCGTGAAGCAGAGACTTTGCTAGTGTTTTAAACGACTGGTTGGTGCTTGTGAACGCAGCAACAGCTAAACTGGACAGAGTCAGTCCCCCCTGGTGTCTGTTCTCCACTTCTGCTTTACCTCACAGGCTGCTTCCTACACGCCAGTGAACCAGTATTCTGTGAGTTCTGCTTAAATGTGTGCACTGCATCACTTTTCCTCTGACAAAACTGCAGATGCTTTGACATTGGTGTTTGATGGCTGTTAAACATCTATTTGGGCTAAAACTGATGCTGGGGCTGCCTTTATATGACCGTCTGGGAGAGCTGAGGGAAAAGCGCTCTCGCCCCCCATGATACCGCTTTAGTGATTCATGTTCTAATGAAACAAACTCCTAATGAATGAACTGGTGCTCATGTATATATAATATATGATGCACTATTCTGAAATGCAGATTACCAGAAAAGGAAAACAATAGAACACAACTGGACTATATGACCTTACCACCTGCCTGTTATGTTTAGGTAGATCATGTATTCAATATATACAGGAGGAGGCGGCGAAGAGTTGGTTCGAGAGGAAAGAGATGTCCAGTTATTCTGTCTCGATGGCAAATCAACAGAGCGTTTTACACAGCGGCAGCCATCTTTGTTGTTGTTGACACCTCTACAGCTCCTCCTGATTTATCCTACCTCATGCTAGGTAAACGCTTGTGATTAGTAGGTCTATCTCGTACCGGTCAGAAAACTTTGTGTGTATGGGGAGCCAGACCGTATCTGAGGAGCCAATGAAACGTGAGCTGGTGAGGCTGGTGCAGTCCACAGGCTACAGCATCATGTGGAAGAGTAACTTTCTTACCAGCCCCTGACACAAAACCCATCGGCCAACCAGGGCTGAGTATTACACCATCTGGATGTCCGTTCGCCAGGGCGCTAATCAAATCTCAATTCAGTATTCGGATATTTGTTTTGTTTCGATGGAAAAATTGTATACAAAACATATTCATGTTTTTTAATGTCTATGCATATTTGGGGATGTCGGGCAGAAGGCTAAGTAACATGTCGTCCGAGTATCACAGTCATGAAATATATGTAATGGCACTGGACGTCTGAGAACACCATAATGCTCCACTTACTATTAATTATTTAGTAATAGTATTAACCTGTTGGTTATTTCGTAGACATGAATAGAACAGAGGTTTTTCCGTTATGGCGATAAAGTGATTTATCGCCATTTCAAATGCATTTGCAAACTGTTCAAACGTAGTATTTGCTTTGTGACAATTTGAAGTAGGCCTAGGACAGTTTTAGGCTGCATTGAATCTCTGCTGAAACCAGGTCAATCTCAGACTGTATATCCCAAAGCGACTGACGTGATATTGTTGTTTTGCTATTTGGCATTATTAATCATTTTTTAACCAATTGTACCACTTTAGAAAACGATCAGCTGATAAAACCTGATTCTGCAGCAGTCGCATACCCTGCTGCAGTCACAGGAAGTGAAAGATTTGCATTATGAATGGACGCTAACCCAATATTCGGTAAAACAAAGCTGTTATGTTGTAACGATAACCGCAGTGTTGGGACACCTTCATTTGACAGTGTAGTGAGCTGAACTACCAGTTACTCTACATTGAAAGAAGCTTCCCTACACTGATGACATGTACTAGCAAGCTGAGCTAATGCAACATGGCAACAGTAGTTTACTTCATCAAGGATGTTTACTTTTCACAATGAACCAACTGCAATCATTTGACTTGACAAGTCAATGCTATCTCAGTGATCAATACAACTGCCAGTCAAACAGACATTATGTTTGTTCATAACACAATGAGCTGTACTCTCTTTTCCCAAACCCCCCAAAAAACATCTGCTTCACGTAAAAACCATAGGAAAGTGTGTGTGTGTGTGTGTGTGTGTGTGTGTGTGTGTGTGTGTGTAATGTTTAACTAATTGTGTTGTAATATTTTAAACTGAATCACACCTTATGCCAGTACGGCCACATCAATGATAGACTGCCTCACTTTTCCTGTCAGCATGAATCCTAACAGAGGCAAGAGTAACCAAGTTTAAATGCATTAATTTCCGCGCTTGTCAAAATCACACCAAACCTATTGAATTAATGTGAATAGACGAACAAGACGTTAAATCTAAAAAAAGATGTTCCCTAAAAAAAATGCAAAGATAGATGTTTTCCATTCCTTTCATACCTCATCTACTTTAACAGAGGTGACTGCAGAGTGATCGCTGTAAAAGAAAAAGGCCGCCTGAAGGCATGTCTAAAGTCAGGCTTGATTGACAGGTCCTATGATAGACGGTCCATGCTCCCAGGTTTGACAGGAAGGCCCCCATGATGTTAACCTCAGCAGCCTCGCATGACTTCAAAGCATTAGAAACTGCCTTTCAGCTATTCGTTGCTAACTAAACTACTGGTCTGCAAACAAACGTGATACAATTGAATTACAAAGCAGGATTTCTCCATTCAGTGAGTGTATAATAAGATATGCAAATGATGTGACGTGAGCAGCACTTGCCCATATAGCTAAAGATGTTGGTTAACCTGAGGGACAAATAACAACCTATAGCCACAGCACTCATCACGTCCCCCGTCCTGACAGCAGACGTCTGTCTCAAAGACTGCTGTTCACGGATGAAACGTACAAGACATGCATGTAACGGTTCCGCTTCTGTTGTTAGCTGTCACGAAGAGAGGTTAGCCATCCGGCTGGTTGGCTTCCCCGTTCAACCTAAACTGCTATTAGCTCGGCTGATAGCTGGTTTAGCCGAGCAGCAAACAGCTAACTAGCCGGATGGCTAGTTAGCTTCCCCATTCAACCTAACCTGCCCATTAGCTCGGCTGTTAGCTGCTCGGCTAAACCAGCTACCGTCCAGGTAGGCGCTGCTAGGTGGGCAGCTAACAGAGGTCTCCAGTGTACTGAGCGCAGACAGTGACACGTACAGAACGACCGCTGACATTCAGCGGTTAGCCTCGATTCCCTACCGAAGTGTTGGACCAACACACGCCGTGTCAGTGCTCTCGATCTCCTGCAGGATCCGTTCGTGCTCCGTGACACACTCCAGAGTCTCACTGTCCGCCATGATGGTTGTATATGTGAGCATCTCTCACCTCAGACCTGACAGAGCTGCAGCAGACACCCGCAGTACAGAGAGCCGCCGCTGGGGGCAGACACCCGCAGTACGGAAAGCCGCCGCTGGGAGCAGCTGACACCCGCAGTACAGAGACCTGTCTATGGTGGCAGACGCCAAGATAACAGACACCTGTTGGGGAAGACCCCAGGGTAACAGAGACCTGTCTATGGTGGCAGAAACCAGGGTAACAGACACCTCTGGGGACAGACCCCAGGGTAATGGGCGTTGGTGCCGTGTTGCGGTTCCTGGAGGTCTGAGGTTGGCTCCATTCAAGTAAAAAACAACAACTTTATTGTCCCCTAATGGGGCAATTTGTTCAGGACACCAAACAGTCATCTAATAACCAACACCTCTTAGTACAGTACAGGTGGTTTGGTCATTTGAGGTCCAATGATGATGTGTATTTAGGCTAATGGTCAGTCACCATTCCATAAATCAACCGCATTTCTGAAAAACATCAACAATGGTCTGATTTTATATATTATATATATATTATATATTTTATATATTTTTTGTTTTCTGAAATGTTGAATGGTTGAGATATAGCCGACAACAAAATACAGTCTTGAATTCATTTATATATTGGAATGTATCAGATAGAATATTGAAAAATAAATAATTGGCCTACACATTTACTATATTGTTGTTATCATTATTAGTGTAGTACTAGTAGTAGTGGTAGTAGTATACATAAGTAGTGGTAGGCTAGCAGTAGTATACATTAGTAGTATTAGTAGTAGCAGTAGTATACATTAGCAGTACATTAGCAGTAGTACACATTAGCAGTAGTACACATTAGCAGTAGTATACATTAGCAGTAGTACACATTAGCAGTAGTATACATTAGCAGTAGTATACATTAGCAGTAGTATACATTAGTAGTAGTATACACTGGCAGTAGTATACATTAGTAGTAGTATACATTAGTAGTAGTGTTGTGGGCATATGACTGTGCTGCTGAGGAGATTCCTGTAGTTCTGAACAACATGTTATACATACAATTATACATAGCTGGTATAAGGTATGCAATTGTTAAAATCTACTCTAAATGCTGGATTAAGAAAGGCCAGTGTTTTGAAATTTTAATAGGTTATATATATATGTAACCTATTAAAGTCAGCATCAATTTGTTATTTAAACTAGTCTAGTTATTGTTTCCACACACAATTGACTGGACCAACCATTGATTCTAGTGACCACAGTTGATCCAGTAAATGGCTGACTACAGAGCAGGTGAATGCTACCTTAAGGTTGTTCCAAGTGGCAGGTCAACAGACTCCAGCTCAGTGAATATATTTCCATATGCCTTCTCATCTTCTTCTTTGACGTCCTTTTCCCTTTGGGTAGGGGGATCAGGTAAGACTGTGTTCCCTCCCTCCGTCTCCATGCCCGCTGTGGAACCTCTGTCTGTGGTGGATTATACCGCAGAGAACTACAACTCTGCTGCTAAATGATTCAGTCAGACGAAAGGAACTCCTCGGTGTGTGTGTGTGTGTGTGTGTGTGTGTGTGTGTGTGTGTGTGTGTGTGTGTGTGTGTGTGTGTGTGTGTGTGTGTGTGTGTGTGTGTGTTTTAAATTCCAGGGCAGGACA
>OOFH01121971.1:3673-14473 GCA_900323355.1 Merlangius merlangus | reverse complement strand
TGTGGTGGGCGGGACATAAGCAGATGAAAAACCCTCTACAACTCACATTAGATAAGGAATATGGTGAATATAGGGTCATACTCATGGTTATATGATGTCTGTATAATAAAGTGATACCGTTAAAGTAATAATAAATAATAATAATTATCCTAATGGTATTAGTATAATGTCTTTCTAATGACTTTAACCAAACCACTGATCATGGTTGATGACAGAATAGCGAGAACACAGGGGAGGAGACGGGAGGGCAGAGCAGCAGAGCACTTTTAACATTATCACACCTAGCAATGATGTCCAGGACACTGACGTTGTTAGTAATCATGAAATAACACACAGATGTAACTGTTATAAACCTCTGAGCAGACAAGGGGCTGTTTGTGATGAGTGCCAGGCCATTTCACAGCTGTGTGTAAACAGGGGGCGGTGAAACCACATCCACACCACAAAGGAAATAAATATCATTTTCATTTCCATTTTCATAAATAAGATACAGCAGTATTTGATGCCTGTTCACTTGTATTGCATTTATCACACAAGTAATAGTAACATTAATAATAATAATAATGAACAATGAAACCACATTTTGTTCTTTTTGCGGGTTCATCCTATTATTACAGAGGTGGTTGTGTGTCCGTTTGTCTTGAGATGGCAAAGCAGCGTTTCATCTTAGTACAGGATGGTTTGCGTGTCCGTTTGGGGGACGTAAATCAGAAGCGGCAGAAAGGAACCTCTGAGGAGACGTGGTGTGATGGTCTTCAGACTCCTGACCCCCCCCAGTGCTCCTTCTCACCAGTCAGCCCCGGGGGCGCCTCGCTCGGCCCGTGGGTTGGTGATGGCTACATCCCATTGTGCTAAACGTACACCATGGAGCTGTTGGGAAGCTATAATGTCATTTTGAAGTCGCTAAGCTCTCTGAGTAGAATATGATGGCGTGTTTATGCCTCTGCATGTGTGTATGTGTGTGTGGAGAGTGCGCTTGGGCTGACGAGGGGTGAGTCCATATAAAAAGCATGAATATCCATAAACTGATGGAACCTATCCACGGGTCAATCAGCCAATCAAAACAAAGAAAGCAGTAGAAGTAACCCCATGAAGTAACGGAAAGGCATTCTAGGGTGTTGGGGGAGGGGGCATGGCATGTGTACCAGGCACACTCTCGGTCTATTGCTACTGAAATCAGCCCTTCAATACACAACTGCAACCCTGAAATCTGCTTGTGGAGCCAACTTCTGCCGTGTCTCTGGGGTCGACCCGCTAAGTGGGTGTCTATCCACTTAGAATTTCGTAGAAAGAGCAGAATAGGGTCCTGGCGCTGCCTGTAAAATTGTTCTTCTTCTGCTTTGTTTTAAATCGTCTAGTAAAGCATTAGCAACTTTCCCTTGGTCGATCATCAAAAGATAGAGGAAGAGAGAAAGGGGGAGGGAGAGAGACATTGAAATCCAGACACAGACAGATATATAAATATATTTATAGAGAGAAGTTGTCTGACTTATTGGAGTTTATCATTGGAACTATTTGAGTTTCAAGCAGACTAAACAAAGGCTTTATAATACGCACACTTTGACACTGCTTCTTAATAAAAGGATATCACTATACTTTAACATTTTCTTATTCCAGTCTAATAACATGTGTATTAACCAATGGGAAGAAACCACTCTCCGGACAGGTGAGTGTTAACCAATTGGAATTACCATTGCTATGACAGATTTGATTCCATCATTGGGGGATAAACCATTATGATAGAAAGATTGGTCTGTAAAGCATTGGTTGCCCAGATTTTCAGGACTCCAATTACAATGTCTACACTGTTCTTGAACACAGTGCCAATGTATTAACTCTGCAGGCTATCAATGACTTGCCCGACATTAATACACAGATAAATACACTGGAACACATTAAAGTAAGGCGGTATCAAATCAGTATCAGTAAACCATTATTGCTAGACGTTTTGTTTTTTTGTTTCTCTGTGCAAAATAGATAAGGTGCCACCGTTTTCCCTCTGTGATGCAGCACATCATGACACACAAAAACTAACACAACAACCCATTCAATCAATAACACAATCCATCAGCAACTCCTTCAAATAAGAAGCATTAATACATTTCCTGGGAATCTATGGTAAGAAAAGAAGTTATTTCGCTCCAGAGTTGGAACATCAGATAAAGTTATTGTGGGACCAGCAATGGATATTCTTTATAATCCAACCTGCTCTTCTAATGTCTTCATTGTTCATAAATATACGCTAAATGTGTAAACAGCCCAGGAGCGGTCAGGACTGATACAGGTCTGGATTTGTCAGCCAGTATAAAAGGATGGTTACTACCGTCCCAAACGGCACTTGAAACAGACCATCGTATCATGACAATACAGCTGACATCAACCACCTTCTGTTCCATGTCCGTTTCCTTCCCTGGAAAGTACTGTATTATGTTTGTAAAAAAAACACCTGACATTAATCGTCTCGGTTTGAATAATCATGGTGCCAAGTCATTTAAAAACCTTGTTTAATTGTCTTCATTTTAACAAGTGTATTTAAAAGTGTATTTCTGCCACATGTATTAAAAATGTGCATTCACTACACTGAAGTGCACACATTAGCATTTCCTGATCTGCTTCAGCACACTGACACTTGAAAACATTATTCCTTCAATTATTTCTGGCTTTACTACAGATGTGATGCTTTTTCTAAATGTGGACTATTGATCCAACTGAGAAAAAGCACTTTAACAACCAGAAGTCAGCCCTGAATGAGTCTGTTCCAGCCTCATTCCTGCCAAATAAGTGATGCATGGCCAGAGAAATCACATCAGTTCAGATTTCCTGACAGTGGATGATTTTTAGATTTCAGATCCATTTGCCATACAAGTTCAGTATACATTTACTGGCAAATGAATGCCAGTATGCTGAATATGACGTTTTTTTCCACTTATAGCCACAAGTAATGAGGGCAGGATGAGGCTGTTCTTCAGGTACATCTAAGTAACCTGATCTCTATTGGACATATTCTCTGTATTTAAACAATTTGATCATAGCACCACATTCCACATCGAAGTGTTTTTTATTGTGTGAAATGCACGTTGGATGCTGGCCCATTTTTAGTGACTTCTCATGACAAGAAGTCTACTTCCCTCATCCTTTCTAGCGGCGTAGTATCTGAAGTACACCTCCACTCTGTTCCTTTTTGTGCATGGCTTTTGGGCGTGGGGTCCACCTATCCCCTGTGGATGAGCCCCCCTTATACAAGGGCAAACAGCTGTTAGAACTGAATTCATAGGTTGAATACAGTATACCAGGAGTGTTGACATCGTTTAAAATAGTGACTTGATGACAAATCCTCCACGGCTTGAATGGGGAACCGTGCGGTATGAAGATGAAGAGTAGATAAAGCATCGGGAGATTCCTGGATGTGTTTCGTTTTGTGTTACTGGCGTCTGTTGTGGCGCTTTCTCAAGTAAAATACCTCCCAAAAAAGAACACAACTAAAACAAAATCATTGCAATATAGTCTTAGGTATCAGGCTCTAAACGGCTTGTGTATTCTGTTTGTGGGTGACAGCCCAGGTAAACTAAACAAAAAGTGCAAAATTCTGCAATAAAAGCAGGTGGCCTGGTGAAGCCATCCGAGACGGTAAAGAGTGTTTCTCTGCCCCTTCTGATGCGGCAACCTGGTTGTTAAGCGAGACGCCAGTCCAGTGTACCAGCATCATTTCATCGTTTTGCTTTTTATCTCAACTTACTCTAAAAAATATAAGAAAAAGTAATAATCGCAACAATATTAAAGGACTTTTAACATCAATAAAGTTATACTTTTGACTATGAAAATTCATTTTCTGTTGTATTCCCATTAGTCCCTCAATGCCTGGTCAGAAAGCGGTCCAAGTGTTCCCACTCCGCAGTCTATTAAAGCCAAGATGCTTCATAAATATTGATGACTATTGGGTGGATGTGGGCCCTCCCTGTCTAATGAATGATAGATGGATCAGTTGAGTGTTTTGACCCTGTAGAACCTCTCTTTTGCGCCTGAGGTCAAAATATGTGGGACTCTTCGAACCGTCTAGGCTCCTGTCGTCCTGACAATGCAGGAAGTTCACAGGAATCCCAGTGGTCGCTTTATTTAACGCTCCTGGACCTCAATTTGAATCCCCTGACAACAACAGGGAGGGGAGCACTTTAGGACCTCAAATTGGATGAAAAGAGAGTTTGATGAAAGAAAGATAAAATCCTCATTGTTTGCTCTTTTAATTGATCCTTATACGTCGGCCCTTCTCATATCCTTCCTGGTTTTGCTTCCTCCTCACTCTTATAAAGTGATCTATGGTTAATTCATCAAATGAATGTACACATTTCACCCCAAACAGGAAGATCTTCCATCGGCCTTTGTTTTGTGGTTTAATTGAGTCGTTTTGTGCCTCTGATCCCCAGCTGAGCCGCGGCTACACCCCAGGCTTGGGGTCAGCGGTGCCCTCTGGTGGCGATGGCTTGCTGAGGTCGCTGTGTGATGCGCCAGGCACTTCTGTCTTGGGGGTGAGCCCATGAAAGAGCTGCGAGGTGGCCCGCGTCACACTGTCGTAGGACGGTGGTGAGGAGATGGTGGAGACGGTCTGTGAGTGCTCCATGGCCGCCCCACCAGAGCCGTAGTTCTCCCGCATCATGGCGGCGATCAGCCCCTCCTTCTCCACTGCCTCCTCCCCGGCACCACCCGCCTCGTCCTCGCCCGAGGCGTGGCGCGGCGTGGTGAGCTGGCGATACAGGAAGGACGCCGCCTTCATCTGTCTCCGCACCAGGTGGCGGCGATAGCAGCGCTGGATGACAGACGCCGACACGTCCTCCTGCTTGCGGCGCAGTGTGGTGGTGATGGGCTCGTACGAGATCTTGGACGGGTTGGCCATCATGAACTTCTCCTCCATCTGCTGCTTGAGCGCGTCCATCTCGCCCGACTCACCCAGCACGCGCTTGGTGAAGGCAAACAAGATGTCCAGGCAGTGGATCTTGTCCCCGCTCACCATAGGCAGGTCCATGCTGATCAGCTTGATCTTGTTGGGCTTGCCGATTCGCAGCGGCTCTGATAGCGTGTCGGCGAAGTCCGACAGCTTGGCGTACTCGATGAACTGCGTGGCCTCCGGGTCAAACTTCTCCCACACCTCGTAGAACATCTCAAAGTCGTCCTCGCTCAGCGGCTCCGTGCTCTCCTCCGTGGCCACGCTGAAGTTCTCCAGGATGATGGCGATGTACATGTTGACCACGATGAGGAAGGAGATGATGATGTAGGTCACAAAGAAAGTGATGCCCACCGAGGGGTTTCCGCAGTTGCCCCTGGCGTTGGTGCCGGTGTGGGGCAGCTGGGCGTTGCACTCCTCAGGGGAGTTGTTGAGGATGGGGCTGAGCAAGCTGTCCCAGCCTGCCGAGGTAGTGATCTGGAACAGGCAGATCATGCTGTTCCCGAATGTCTCGAAGTTGAACATGTCGTCGATGCCCGCCTGCTTCTTGACGTAGGCGAAGTTGGCCATGCCGAAGATTGCGTAGATGAACATGACGAGGAAGAGGAGGAGGCCAATGTTGAAGAGTGCTGGCAGGGACATCATCAGGGCGAACAACAGTGTGCGGATGCCCTTGGCGCCCCGGATCAGCCGCAGCACGCGGCCGATGCGGGCCAATCGGATCACTCGGAACAGCGTAGGCGACACAAAGTACTTCTCGATGATGTCCGCTAACACGATGCCTGGAGTAGATGGAGAGAGAGAGAGAGAGAGAGAGAGAGAGAGAGAGAGAGAGAGAGAGAGAGAGAGAGAGAGAGAGAGAGAGAGAGAGAAGGAGAAAGACAGGCATTTCACTATTGTCATGATGTATTTATTTATATCAAGGCAGGGCTGTCATGTCAAATTTCCAGTTTGAAGCTACAATTAATTTCCTTGGCATTGTCATCTTCACAAACAAGCATCCATCCAGTAATCATCCATCCCTCATCTAACCTTCACACATGACGTATCAGTGTCTCTCTCTCTCTCTGATTCTTCAAGATTCCCTCTGGTCCTGTGCTTTCTTCAATTCGCTCTCTCTTGATCTTTGTCCCACCTCTCTCTCTCATCCAATATGTCACCAACTTCTTGTCTCTCTCCCTCTTTCTCACAGTCTGTTTCTCTCTCTGTCTTTTCTCTCTCTGTCTCTGTCTCTCTCTCTCTCTCTCTTTTTTCTCTCTCTCTCTCTCTCTCTCTCTCTCTCTCTCTCTCTCTCTCTCTCTCTCTCTCTCTCTCTCTCTCTCTCTCTCTCTCTCTCTCTCTCTCTCTCTCTCTCTCTCTCTCTCTCTCTCTCTCTCTCTCTCTCGCTGACGTCAGTAACGCAACGAAGCACTCAGTAACCGATAGAGGGCGCTCTATTGCAGATAAGCAATTCCTAGGTTATGCAGAGGATATGGATAATTGCAGAAGAGTTAATTTCTTCATTTTATATTTAACCCATCTGTAAATCATGTTAATTATGTCTCGTTTCCAAATGTAGACATACCTGAACAACACTTTAGGGCCTATAAACGAAATGAAAAGTCATGGCTTTCCTGTAAATAGGCCTACGGCTTTACATGACCGATTACGCTTACACTTATTCTCTTCTTCTTACTTTTTTTGAGCCAAGATACGTTAATGGGCCTACCTTTGCTATTACTTTACTACGGAAAAAGTTATTTATATATGCCGTTATGACTGTTAGGTCAACATTGTTGAAGACGAATCTTGCTGGCCAAACAATCCGATTTTGGCGGATGACCATTTAATGGCATGGCACCTGTCCTATACCACACACACGCACACGCACAGACACCACCAAAACGAGAGGCACTCCATGGTCAGGGTCAGGTCAGGAGGAAAATAGGCTTGTCCGGCTCGATCTGCCCAGCGATCAATGATTGGTCGGTTTTCCCCGGAGACGACTTAAATCTGACATTCGGGGCGGGTCTTGTCCCTCACCACGTTCGCTCTTCACTGGAGTGCAACAAAGTAGAGAGAGGCTCTGGTTTGTGAAGGGTGAAGGACGACACCAGGGCGAATGTCAGCGTGCTTTCGCCACGCAACATTGCGGACATCCTTTTTATTTTGAATTAGGCCTACCGTAGGTTTCTTACCATACCCGGTAGCCTAATGTATTTTTTTTTGAATGGTTAATTGTAGGCAGTTTAAATTGGTGACCTAATTCTGACAGTAGGGTAGTAGGTCACAAGCATATATTAGAGTTGCTTTCGTGTGTGATGTCACTTTGTCAACGTGGAGTGAACAGCTGATTGCAGCCCCAAACCCATCGACTTGCATCGATTCAGCCAAGACCAGCAAAAGGGATAAAAGGTAATTTACTGTACTTTTTAATAAGACATGGAAATAAATCCTCGATTAATGAACATATTCCAAAAACAATTGTAGACCAAATTCCTCGGTAAAAAAAAGGTTTAACTTTTTTATTAACTGATGCCAATAATCCAGATTTTCTTTGACTTTTGAAACATGGCCAACTAATGCGGACTAAGCCCTTAATGCCCTTGAAACCCAGAGTTATTTGAACTCCCACTCATACTCATACTTACTTATAGTAGCGGTGCGGCATGGCTGCCAGCTCAGACCTGGTAATGTGCTGGTAATTTCACTCGACCAATAGATGTGTATACAGATAAGAAAATATATATTAAATGTTTTTCTACTAAATAGGTGGATGGAGACATGCCCCTGTGTTCCCCGACGTGCGGGGGCTGCAGATCAGGGGGGGCAGCAGGAAATGGTAGACATGGCAGAAACAGGCCATGAGGCAAAGGTACCAGGTCTTATCCGTAGTATTTGGGTGGGGGGGGGTGTTGTCAAACCATCTAGCACGATACGTGCTAGACACTTACCTTCCCCACCTGATTTCCTGGTACCAACCCCCCCCTGCATCCTTGCCTCCAGGACTGTCGGTGCCAGGGTTCTGCAGGGATCTGTAGGCCCGGGGCCCCCCCACTCAGGCAAACTTCCTCCTTGGAACTCTGGGGTCCCCCGAGGGAACAGCCCCTCTTCCCCGAGTGGCAGGTGCCGCTGAGGGTGACCGCTGCGCTGCTGGCCGTCACCTTCATCTACACCTTTCTCCGAGAGGTCCTGCAGCCCTACTTGGTGTTGAGCAAGAACAACTTCTACAAAGTGAGCCCCATCCTCCAGACCCTTTTCACCGGCGTACTCGTCTCCCTTGGGAAGATGACTAGGAAGGGAAACTTTGAGTGTGCGGATAGTGGCGAGAGAGAGAGAGAGAGAGAGTCATGGTCATCCGAGGGGATTTTAGTTTTCGTTGCATGCTTTGGATATTGCCTTGGCAAATTCTTCCTCGTAAAACTCTGTTTCTTTTCCTTGTTGTTGTTGTTGTTGTTGTTGTTGTTGTTGTTGTTGTTGTTGTTGTTGTTGTTGTTGTTGTTGTTGTTGTTGTTGTTGTTGTTGTTGTTGTTCATTATCTTGTTCTGGTTGTGTCAGGTGCCAGTGCTTGTGATCAATAAGGCACTGCCATGGACATCCATCACATTGCTGGCTCTCGTATACCTGCCCGGCTTAGTGGCAGCCATGTTGCAGCTTTACAGAGGTACCGTCTCTCCAGCGGAGCCATCGTTCACTATTTGAATGCAACCTCTTTTGGAAATAAAATGAGGAACAACACAGAATTGAATGAACTTTTCTGAACTTCATTTGACTTTTTTTATGTTTTTTTTTATTCCCTTGGAAACACATTTCATACCAAGCATTTGACTAATTTGACTCATCAAGTCATTCATCCCTGCCCATGTTTTTTCCCCTTGTTTCCAGGCACTAAGTACCGTCGTTTCCCAGCATGGCTGGAGGGCTGGATGTCTGTACGCAAGCAGCTCGGCCTGCTGTCCTTCTACCTGGCCTGTCTTCATGCCCTCTATAGCCTCTGCTACCCCATGAGGAGATCCTACAGGTACAAAGTGCTAAACTGGGCATACCAACAGGTGGGTTGTCAGGCACAGTTGTTGACTCACAAACATTGAGAAAAGCTGTTTTTTTTATATGTACTCCCTTTGATTAACGCTTAAAGCTAGGTACATGTACACATGTAAACAGCAACAAAGACAGCTCACACAAGATGACAAAATAAATAGGCCAATGTAAATTCTTTCTTTTGTCCCTTACTTAATCGAGTACAATGGTGAGCTGGTAATTGCAGAATCAAAGAAGAGGATAAGAGTGTCTTTGTTTTTAGGAGTTTTCTTTGAGAAAGGTATAAACACAAAATTGGCTGTTTCCCATTGGTTGGTTAATTAAATGTAAGATTTTTAAAGAACAAAGATAATGCGAATTGATTTTGTGTCCATTATGTTAAGTTAATACATTTTCAGACTAAAACAATGCATTCGTCTGTCAGGCAGTGCCGGTCAACTGAACAAAATGTATTCACTACGAATTTTTCACACGCAACCAGCATTTGTTCAGTAGTGCTTTGTTTGTAATGTATTTATACGAAAGTGGGCAAACCACCAACTGTTTTGTTATTCATTCAGACAATTGAGTGAAGCAGAAAGGGAAAGGATCAAAAAATGACAAGGAATGTAGGATACAGAACAAATAATGAATGCCACTGACACAAATGACATAAGAAAGGACATTTTTCCCAATTACACATTGGGTAAAAGGAGAGATATTGACAAGGGAAATATAAAAGAGATGATCCCATCTTGGAATGGGTATATTACCATTTGCATTTGCACTTATGATGTAAAATACCTTCCTACTTGAATTTTAAAAACTACGTGAGGTTTTGCTTGAGTGTTTTTTTAAGAGTTGTGTTACAGCAAGTTTGCCCAACAGCTCATAGCACAGCAAACTTGTTTTCAATGGCATGTAAGGCTGTGTTACTGTAAATGTTACCTCATGCTTCCTCCCTAAATTCCTCCTTTCCTCCATAATATTCAAATTGAAGGGACTATATTTAACAGGGTTAGAGTTAAGTTGAAGGGACTATATTTAACAGGGTTAGAGTTAAGTTGAAGGGACTATATTGAACAGCTCAAAAACGCTAAACGAGTTTGCTGATCCCCGTGGGAAAGTGGACGTGAATAAAAAAACTAACTCTGTGGCGTCTTCCGACTCAGGTGCAGCAGAAAAAGGAAGACGCCTGGGTGTCGGAGGATGTATGGCGGATGGAGATCTACATCTCCCTGGGCATCATGACCCTGGGTTTGCTGGCTGTGATCGCGGTCGCCTCTCTGCCGTCCGTCTCCAACAGCCTCTCCTGGAGAGAGTTCACCTGGATACAGGTACACATAGCTTGGGGGCATTCCACACAGCCATCTGTGTTGTTTAAGGCTGTGACAAGAACTTGAACCTGAGGCATAGTTGGTCACAATGTATTGATGTCACAGTAGCATCAGGTTAACAGGTGTGCACCTAAAACTGAAATCTATTGCTGGCAGGTAGTAATTAATGTGGGAAAAGGTGTGGTGGACAGGAGAACAAAAGGAGTAGTCGTGTCTGCGAAGGTGCCAGGGAACTGAAACAGAAGTCCTCTGTAAAATAACCTTTAATGTTGGCCGCTTTAGATGGAGTATGATTTCTGGTGGAAATAAATTGTGGCAAAATATTTACTCAGCAATTTATGCTAAACCCCATAATAATTAAGTGTCCCAAAACTGTAAATAGCAATTCAGAGAAATCGTAACTGAAACCTTTCTAGTAAAAACATAAGCAAAGAGTACATGAGTGTAAATATATCTTACTTTGCAAATGTGGAGAGTTCAACATGAGACCCTCAAACACGAGTCACGAGGTCTTATTTCTTTATATTA
>OOFH01121962.1:0-11125 GCA_900323355.1 Merlangius merlangus | reverse complement strand
TTTTTTTTTTTTTTTTTTTTTTTTTTTTTTTTTTTTTGTTAAAGCTCATAAAATAATTTGGGTCGCACATAAATTGACAGGGTCGGTCGGAAACCGGAACCGAACAATTTTTTTTTTAGGCCTTATGAAAGGAGAGGTGGATGCTGTCGGCTGGAGAGGGAGGGGGGTGGGGCACTGACCGACGGGCTGCTGTGGGGCCCCGAAGCCTAAGGTGCTGGCCCCGGTGTTGAACCCTCCAGCGCCGAAGCCTCCCATGGTTCCTAGAGTGGTGCCGAGCTTGTTCTGGGTGTTGCCAAACAACGACGTCTGGGCCGTGCCTACTGCTGGGGAAAAGACACACACACACACACACACACTTTCCTTAATGCGGAGGAAAAACAGCTGGTCTCATAATGCAATGCCTTTCTAGTGATTGTGTTTTTCTGGCGCATATTAACATTTTTACGACGTGGAAACATCTGCTCAGTTACCCTGCTAATGTAAACACATCCACACCATAGACATGCCATGTCTGGATAGAGTTATGGTTTAATACACAAAGGGAAGGGGATCCCCCATCTATCCTAGTGCCGCATCTATGGTTACCTGCTCCAAAGCCAGCTCCCAGGCCCGTCCCAAGGCCCCCCGGGGCTGCCTTGTTACCAAACAGACCTCCACCGGCCGGGTTGGCACCAAACCCTGCAACAGGCAAAAAGCACAACGTGGTCGCCAGGGAGAACTCAATCCTTTTGACCCGTTACAGGCCGATCAGGGGGTCGAACTGGTGTCACGCCTTTCCCCCCCTTACCGAAGGCGGACGTGTTGGCCCCCGTGCCCAGCGTCAGGGCTGGCTTGTTGCCAAACAGACTGCTGCTGGTACCGAACGAAGGGGTGCTGGTGGTGGTCGCGCCGAAGCCAGCCGGCTTGTTTCCAAACAGGCTCTGTTTGAGAAGACGAGGACGCCCACAAGTCAAGACGGGTTCGCTTGACTCGTGCCTGGTTCTTGATGTTTGTCATCAACAACAAACCCTTCCATCACTTAAGAGACAGTAACAAAATCGTGTATGCATGGTGTTCACTGTACCAACGGCAGACTTAAACACTGGGCATTTTCGAAGGATGACGTGCATTTCACGAGGTACATGCCACTCGTTCTTGGTACCTGTGTGCCGACCGCGCCGAACCCGGTGTTGGTCTGTCCAAACAGCCCGGTGGCCGTGCCGAAGCCCGTGGGGGCGGCGGCCGGGGCCGCGGCACCGAACAGGCCCCCCGCCTGGGAGGCCACGGTGTTGCCAAACAAACCCTGAGGGGAGAGGACACGACCAGGGGGGTCACGTGCACCGCTTGCGCTTTCAGAAGCAGTCTACGGCTGCATTAATGCACGCGGTTGAATTGAACCCAAAAATGATAACGTATCCGTTCAACTCTACAGGATTTCTGGGGGTAGGTGTGAGAGACGCCGGCGCATTATGAGGACTCACCATGGTGCTGGTGTTGGCCTGGCCCATGGTGTTGGTGTTGCCAAAGGAGAAGCCTGGGTTCTGCGCGGTGGTGGTCTGACCAAAGGGTTTAAAGAGGCTGACGGCCGCGGCCTGCTGCTGCTGGTGCTGCTGCGCCTGCTGCTGCTGCGCCTGCTGCGCCTGCTGCTGCTGCTGCTGCTGCGGGGTCTGCTGGCCGAACAGGCTCCCAGTGGCCGCCCCAAACCCACCGGCACCTGCACAGGAAAACATCAGGACCGTTTGAGAAACATGGACACAGATCGGAAAGGAGTGGGACCTCAAGTAATGGTAGGAGCAGTATTAGGGAATAGTCGATGCGGCGGCATTTTACTTTGATTTAGATAATTCAAATAATAATTCAATACCGTTCCCCTTCTGCATCATGGAGAGGAAAAACATATTTTGTTAAAACTTAAATCTTGACAGTCAAACAAGTGAACGCCTTCATTTCAAGGCGTACCCAGAATACTCACCACTGTTTTACATACGTGCAAAGACACAACATGCCACATCCTGAACCCAAATCACACTATGAAGACTCGATTGACTCACTGGCGCCGAAGCCAGTCTTGGCCTGTCCGAAGAAGCCCGTGTTGGCGGCTGCCGAGCCAAACAGGCCCGTGGCTGCGGTGGAGGTGGCGGGAGCCGCAGCTCCAAACAGGCCGCCCGTCGCCGCTGCCATGGGGTTGGTGGGGCCCTTCCTGCCCGCCTGGTAGTCCTCCAGACGCAGCTCCTACACGAGACACAAGACGAGTTCACCCAGAGGGACGTGACCCCCGCCGCTTCAGCACGCATGCGAAGATCCTCGTCGCCGCGCAGAGACCCGTGCGCGACTCTTTTGCCGGTGCAACCCACATATTCTATGAAAAATTAAAGCATGCGGCAAAATCTAGACGGCGTGTCTCCCATCAAACAAAGCGCTTTCCCGCAGTGCACAAATGTCGGGAAGACGTTTTTTCACGTGGATGCGTTGCTCGGTCCACGGGGGCCTTCCTGACCCACCTCGAGGGACTTGTTCTCGTACTCCTTCATGGCAGTGATGCACTGGTGCTTGGTGTTGATGCTCGTCGTCACACCGCTCTTCACCATCGTGTCACTTCCTGTCGGGGGCTGCGGGGGAAAAGGTATGCAACCGTTAGTCGTTCAACGAGACCTTGTTGGAAGTATCTCTTAATACAGGTAAGTATGGTTGGGATGTCCCAAAGACGCGGACAACACGCTCCACCGATGGGATTGCTAAGACTTCTTGACTTTGGGGTCCGATCGGGAAGGTCTGTGGCTCATGGGAGACCCTCACATTGAATTTGAGGGCTGTTCCTGGTTGCTGGGCCGCGGTGAACCCAGACGCTCCGAACAGGGAGCCTGTGGCCGCGCCCCCAAACGGGTTGGAGGCGGTGTTTGTGGACCCAAACAGACCTCCGCTGCTTGTGCTGGTCCCGAATGCTGGGGGAGAAGAGCGTGCGTGCCGTCAACAAATACGAAAGGATTAAAGAGCCAGTGGACCGTCAGCACCACATTGGGGAGATGATATTTGGAAAATATCATATTTGTTGCTACTCACTGCCAAAGGCCGCCGGTTTGCTGGCCCCGAACGCATTGCTGGGTTGGGAGAAGAGCCCGGTGGCTGCTCCGGGGTTGGTGCTACCAAACAGGCTGGTGGTTGTTCCACCGGCAGTGCCAAACCCAAAGCCACTCGTGGCGGAGGATGTCACTGGTTGGCTAAAGGTGCTGGATCCAAATAGGCCTCCTGGATAGGGAACAGTAGCATGTCAGGGAGTTGACTCGGGCACAGTGGGTAGAACACATTAGCATGGTAGGATTGAGGGACATTTCGAAAGCTTCACTGTCCCGTCACTGCCATGAAGTACTGTTTGGGACGCTTGTGTACAAATAAAAAGGGTGACAAACCAGGTTTGTTTTGTGTTGCCCCAAACAGGCCCCCAGTGGTGGCTGTCTGTCCGAACGCAGATCCTCCGAATCCTCCAGTGGTTCCAAAGCCAGCATCTGCAAATGGGAAAGAGGCCAGGACAGGACAATCACTAATTAGCGTTTATTCATTGAATAATTTATCTGCCCGAAAAGTTAATTAACTTTTCACTTGCAGTTTACAATTGCGTAGCCTCAACATGCTGACAAATGTCCGTTCTAGGGCTGCAAATAACGATTCTTTTCAGAGCTGATTAATGCAAATATCACTTTTTCTACAAAACGTCATCAATAATAGCAAACGCCATCACAACTTAGTTACTAGAGTGCAAAATGATGTCTTTAATATGCCTGCGTTGCCTGACATGGAGCTAAAATACTGTTATTTTAGAATGATCCACATTTTTCGGCCCTAGCTCATTTACACTTACGAACACTGCGGGTTACGGGATAAACCAGTCAACTCGAAGGCCAAAACTTACTTTGCTGGCCAAAAGTAGACGCGGTCCCGAACCCTCCGGTCCCTCCTCCAAAGGGAGCACCAAACGACTTGTTGAACATCTTGATTGGCTAGCAAGACTGCATAAGCCTGCTCTGTGGATGAAGAAAAGTATGGCACACATTAACAGGCACGTCGTTCATCAGCACCAAAACAAAAACAATTTAGTCATCCACACGAAACATAATCAATGTTTCTCTTATTAGTTATGCCTGGACTTCAGGCTACACAGAAAAATATCAAAAATAGGCCGGCATATATACAGTCACTTTCTTTGCACAGAATTGTAGCTGCAGCTTTCTCTCATGATTTAGAGAAAGCTACCAACTACCAAGCCAGGGCAGTTTGCGTGCGCTTACCTTGTTTGGAAAACAAAGATACAGATGAAAGAGCTGCTAAAAACTGGTTTAGGATATAATGGATGTCCAATTGCCCAACTTCGGCACACGTCTACGCCACAAGGGCTGAGTGAAAAAAGAACAACTAAATCCAGCCGAATACTTTCAAAGTTGAATGCATCAATGTTGTGCACTCTATAAGATAACAACTCCACAAAGACTAGAGCTTGTAGTTTTTTCAAACGACATACTGAGTCTCATTTAGACCATTGTGGTTTTCACATTTTGCATGCATTCTTTCAACTTCATGTATTTTGAGCGTGTGTTGCGGTGATGCAGATTGTGGACACTCCTGTGGCCTAACAGCTTGCTCACTGGCACCAAGGATAAATCCTAGTTTCTTTATTTATTTGTTCTACATTTTAGCTTGTCATACAATGCATGACTATGTGCTCTCCTTCCCATCCCTGGGTTTAAGGGCTGTCATAAATATATGGAATACAAAACCCTTTGACACTTACTGTGACTAAGGGCTATACAAATACAATTGACCTTAAAACTGATAACAAATTATTCTTCAGCAAATACATATATTCATACCATTCTCTTCCACGTGTTATTTACTAGTAGTTCGAGCTTCCATAACATCATTTACGCAAATTATATTTCCTAGCTTTAGGTTGTTTGGTGTAAGGAAAAAAAGGATTTCCATTGCTCCCCTAAGATAAACATTAAGGCTGATACGATGAGTGGAAGACTTACCATGCTCAACTTAAGTTAACATAGTGGACTATGGCTAACGACATGCTAGCATGGCTCTGTACACCAAAATATTAATCTAGTTTCACTCATAATATAAGTGATCATTGAGCAGTAATAACGTTTGCAAGGTAAATACAAGTTCATCTTCCATCTGAATTTTGAATTGACGGTTCGCAACCAAGTAAATAAAGTGCGTTATCAAGTAGATAAGCTCAAACTAGCGTTGATGCTAAACGATGTAGCTACGTCAACGACACCAAAACAACGCATTGAGAGGGATACATTAGTTGGTCTACATACCCTTAATAACCTTCGGATTTGCGTCTAATTATTGTCGTACGTTCACCACAATATGGAATTTAAAATTCAATATCGTTAACGATTCAAATTCCCCTTAGCTAGCCAAACAGCATTGCCGGATAGCTTTCTCAGCGAGGAGGGAAAACTGCAACCAAACAACGTCACGGCGCAGCATAACACGTAAAACACATAACACGTACGTCACTATACTATCGTCTCGCGAGATTTCTCTGGCGAGCCTTTGATGAATAATTTAGGGTGCTTTAATTTCTCTGCAACTGCTCTCTACTGCTTTAACTGTTGAAGAAACACAGATGTAAGAACACTAACAACATCACCCTGTCTCCTGATTGTTGGAGGAGCCCAGTTAATACCACCTAGGTGGTGGAGTGGCAGGCCACCAAAGGGGCATATGGAGCAAGCAGAGTTCGTAGGGAGCTTTTTTTAAAAGTTAAGTTCAATTTAACTCATGAGAAAGGTTTTCAAGCAAATCTTGATCTCATTGAGATGAATCTACGTTGGCTGCCACAGATGAATAGTCCTGGAGCTCAAAGGCGAATAATAGAACACAATATGTAATATTAACGTATTCTAAGCGTTACGGCCTTGGCCGTACCCTACAAATGCTTTGCACTGTCTCCCCCTCCTGGTGTCTTATTGTCGGTGCAATGGGTCAGGCTTTCCTTCTTTTTCCTGTTCTACACCTGTTCGACACGCACACCTGCCATCCATCTCCGGTCATCATCTCGGCTCTTCCTAAACCCCGGTTTTTCACCCACTTATCGACAGATCGTTGTTTCAACAACAGTGCTAGATAACCAGGCATTAGTGAAGTTCGTATTACTGAAAGTGTATTTTGTGTTCCATATTTCCCCTTGACCCAGGATCACCAGCCCCGAACAGGTGTTGTGTCGAAAACTGTTTCCCCGTCGAGATGTGTTTCCCCTTGTCCCCGCCCCCGTCCGAAGGTTCAAAACTGACTTTTTTTTACGAGTTTTATCAGAAGATGTTGTATTGTAGATTTCTATCAATAAAAAATATTATTTTTGGAGACTTTTCATTTTTAATGTTATGGACTTTTGGAAGGAAGTGTGCTCATTCATAATACTGTCAGATACTGTTCTCCCTCTGTTCCATAGGAAAGGAGGCTCACAGATCTTTCAAATTCATACTGCTGACTTCTTTGCCCACAACTGATAAGTCCTGTGATTTTCAGGCTGATATCACTAAAATTGACCATTTAGAACAGGGGGAACGCATCCTGACAGCTTGGAATATTACTGTCAGATACTGTTCCCCCTGCTATAAATGGTCAAATTTAGTGATATCAGCCTGAAAATCCCAGGACTTATCTGTTGTGGGCAAAGAAGTCAGCAGTATGAATTTGAAAGATGTGTGAGCCTCCTTTCCTACGGAACAGAGGGGGAACAGTAGGCTATCTGACAGTATTATGAATGAGCACACTTCCTTCCAAAAGTCCATTACACTCAAAATGAAAAGTCTCACAAGAATAATATTTTTTATTGATAGAAATCTACAATACAACATCTTCCGATAAAACTCGCTAAAAAAAAGTCAGTTTTGAACCTTCGGACGGGGGCGGGGACTAGGGGAAGGGGAAACACATCTCGACGGGGAAACAGTTTTCGACACAACACCCCTATGACAACACCGGCCTGCCATACACGTGCTCATCTACTTGCACTACGTGCCTGTAGCTTGGCCTGCCTGTCATCATTACAATAAACCTCTGATTTAATTGCTGGGTCTGCGCTTGGGCTCCCCCTGTCGATTTTAACATTTAAGGCAACATGAGAAAACAAACTGGTAACGACCCTACCGACTCGTAGGTCTACTGTCTTTATTTTCCTGTAAACAAAGACCAAAAATAATGGTAATTATAATTCCAACAGTTTATACAACTCAAATGTATGTTTATTTTTTAAAGCAATACCAAAGTTTATATTTGTCTAGTTGGTTATCATGGTCACAGAAAAGTTAACCTTAATACAAAGATTAGTGTTATGTGTTATGTATTTACAATGCAGTCATCACCTTTTACTGTAATAGGCCTAGTTGGTGTGTTGGTGAATGTTAAGGTAATAATTTCTACATTATTTCAAATACAGTTGCTGTGTGTGTTTCCCCTCAGCTAAGGTGTTCATAATGATGGCAACAACTAGAGCAAGATACTTTTTTAGAAATGTGGATTTCTAAAAAGTGGAGATGGTGAATCAGTCATCATTTAGCCGGTTGAAAATAGTTAAATTCTTTACAAATAAATCACTAAATCAGAGCAAAATCAAAGCAACAATTTTTATATATTTTTTCCTTTTCGATAAATCATTATTTTCCAAAAACAAAATCGTCCATTTGGGGACCATTTATATGGTTTATCTTATAATAGTCCCACTAAGATGGTTCTAACTAAAGCATCTTTTTTTAGTGCAGAAGTCATGGGAGGTGTGCCATCCTAATCGGCTTCCCTACGTTCTTTTTCGGACCTTTGACTTGACGGGTCCGACCAAGCATCTTATCTGACAACAGATGTTGTTCAGGAGGGCTGCTCTGATGGTTTGGTCCCTGAGGCCATAAATGAGAGCACTGAGACACCTGGGAAATATATTCAAACACACAAAGATTATATTGTACAAACGCACCAAAATTAATCTGTCCACCTTTCTTGCAATGGATGTTATGATCATAGAACTGAAGGTGAAGGTTAGTATCAGGACCAACTGAAAGAAATGAAGTAAAACAGTTTTTCTTGCCTTGCTGGCGGAAGCTTTGTCTGACGAGGCTGACCTGGCAACCAGTGTCACACCAACATAAGAAAATAAAATGGCAAGTCCCCCAAATGAAAACACAGAACCGGAATATGCTTCATCTACACGTCTAGACATTGGTGTCAGAAACAGTGCCTCTTTGGAGCAGAAGTCCTTCATTTTCTCATTATATGCATAGTCAGGTCGCCAAACAACAAGTATTAACACCCGTATGAAGATATTGAGATAACAGACCGTCCACACAGCAGCGATGGCTGCTCCTGTGTTTCTGATGGTGACAAGGTCTGCATGTCTCATAGGAAAGCACACAGCCACATATCTCTCCACAGACATCACTGCCAGAGTAAGAGGAGAGATGGCTTGAACCAAAGTAGAGAGCATTGTTACGAAACCACAAACGTACATTGTTAGCTTAAGCCTGCTTACAGCCAGTATGTACAATACCAAACTTAATACAACATGAGCAGTATCTCCAAAGAGCAGGTTATACAACAGAATGTAACGGGGGGTCTCACAAAAAACTGGCTTGCTCCTCAAGGTGTACAGGAGAACACAGTTCAAGCAGAGCAAATTACAGCTCAGCCCCAGAGATAAAGTGGTGAACAAAATAAATTCTTGTTGTGCTTGATACTGCAGGCCAGCACTAACATTAGCCCGAAAATGTCCAGCATCCGGCATTACAGCTGTAATCAAAAAGTTCTTGAACAACAATGTTACTAAGGATAAAAAAAAAAAGAGAGAACATTCATATGATCCCCAAAATCAACAATATCATGCAGAAAAGCAAAATTATTTAAATAAAAAAAAAACAACAAGAATTCCCATTCATAAGAGTGTACCAAGTTAGAGTCAACCGAACCGGTGCTGTCCCAGCCTCTGTGTGGTCTGGCCGTTTGCCCTGCTCATCCTCCCTGTATATAGGAGCTCTATTGTTTTTAGAACATAATGTCCTCCAGGATGACGCAATTATTTTTTTTCTCAATGTGTTACACGGGGGATGAGTTTTGTTTACACCAAAAAATGACATTAAATCACTATTTTCCATAAGACTATTCACATGGATTCAAGCAGAGGGAAAACCCGTATTTAACTTAACCCAAAGTAAAACATTCACATTGAATGTATGGTCAATAAAAATGGATAACTTTGTGGATATTTCCAGATCCCCAAATAAAGAATCTTTACTTGTGTATTGTACAATTATTTAATTGTGGATGCGAAAATAGCATAGGCAAGGCAACTTTATTTATATAGCACTTTTCATACACAAGGCAGACTCAAAGTGCTTCACATATAAACATTGTCACAAAATAAAATTAAATAATAGATAAATAAAAGAAAACATATGCAAAGAAATGAGTAAAATAGAAAGTGCAATGTATTTAAGATCAGATCAACAGTCTCTCTGGTACCCACGTCGGGACTCCAACCCGACCTAAAGGAACTTGGTCCTTTCTCTGGGACTCCAACCCGGACTCTAGTCTATTTCTATTCTAGGACTCTAATTCTATTGTAGGACCCTAACCCAGATTCTAAGACTCTAACCCAGACACACGTTGGGACCACGAACCAAAGGCCTTATTCTGGGACTCCAACCCAGACAGACGTTGGGACTCTCCCAGACAGAACTCAGGTCTTTCTTTGGGACTCCAACCCGACGTAACGGAACTTGGTCCTTTCTCTGGGACTCCTACCCGACCTAATGGAACTTGGTCCTTTCTCTGGGACTCCTACCCAGATTCTGCATGCACTGTGCACTGTCATAGCTTAGTATTACAAATGAACACATGAAAACAAGTGTTATATGAGATTATTATTATTAATTAATTTATGAATGAAAAATTTAAATCTAAGCATATTGAATAACTTGAGTCATTCAGAAATATTACAAGATAGGGAACATGTTGTTCAGCAATGTAGTAGTTGGAGAACGTAACGAAATACTCCACTTTCTGTTCCGCATTATTACTCTTACTTTAACCCAAATATGTCCATACTCAAGTGCGTAATTTGTTTTTATGGTTATTTCCAATTGCGATTTCATCGCCTTCTTGATGCATGCTCTAATGGTTGGTGAGTGATTAGGCCTAAATGATAATGCAAGTTCCCCACTTAAAAAATCCCCACACCTCTGGTGTGCAGTATTCTCTGCTATATATTATAATATATTATACAGCCCTTATAAAGGGCTCTGTTCACACTGCAAGGATAAGCGGTCCTAATCCATGAGCAAATATTTGCTCATATGCGACTCAGATACGTATTTTTAAAGAACATTGTGAATAGCACAAATCCGATGGAACATGATTTATTTCCAATTCTGATTAAGGCCCCTTTCATATGTGGTCCTGACTATAATACATGTGTTTTTGCAATGCTACCTCAGTGTGAACAGTTATATCGGAATTCATGCGTCGTTGATGTTACTGTACATCAACATTCCTCACAATTAATATACCGCTGGCTGGCCTTCTAGTCACCCGGTTTGTATAAACATGAAAGACAGCTGCGATTTCCACACCCAAACAAAGAAATAGAACCTGGGCAATAAAAATAAATTGAGTATCAAGGCTTGCACTGTCAACAAAGGATACAGTGTTATGTGGCAAAAAGTAAATCAAGGAAACATCTTTCTTATTTTTTCCTTTTTGTTAAATCATTCTTTTCTAAAAATTTTCTTCCACTTAGTGACCTTTTATAGGTCACCACTAAGACATAGCATGCACAAGTATTGTTAGGTGTGCCATCCCAATCAGCTTCCCTAGGTTCTTTTTCTGAATTTAGTCTTGTTGGGGCTGACCAAGCATCTTAACTGACAACAGAAGTTGTTCAGGAGGGCTGGTCTGAGCGTTTGGTCCCTGAGGCCATAAATGAGAGCACTGAGACACCTGGGAAATAGATTTAAACACACAAAGATTATATTGTACAAACGCACCAAAGTTTTTCTGTCCAATTGTCTTGCAAAGGCTGTGAGGATGATAGAATTGAGGGTGAAGGTTAGTATCAGGACCAACTGAAAGAAATGAAGTAAAACAG
>OOFH01121959.1:0-17244 GCA_900323355.1 Merlangius merlangus | reverse complement strand
TCGTTTTACCGAGGGGGTAGGAGTAGTCCTGCGAGAGACCCACACACACACACACACACACACACACACACACACACACACACACACACACACACACACACACACACACACACACAAAATCAAACCCCCCCTTAGCCTCCCTAATCCCTTTTATCCACTTTTTGTATGTTGTCCGTTCTTGGCACTTAAAAACAGTTCTTAGCATTGTGTAGCATCTTAGCCTAGCTATCGTTGTTGTATACAGGGAATGGGTTGACCTAGCTATTGTAAGTGCTTGACACTTGGTTCTATAAACATCCTTACTGTATTTTTTGTTATATTGTTGTTTCTGTTCTTCTAACATGTTTCTATTTTAAGACCCTTTGGCTAAAAGCATCTGCTAAATGCCCTGAATGTAGATGTAAATGTCATTGTAGCGTCTGTGTCCTTATGGACAACTCAGTGATACTTAGTTGATTGGCTGCAGAACAAACTTTCAAACCCAGTTCTTGTGTCTCTTCATCAGATTTTTCCATGGTTGGGTTCACACGGGAGGGTGGCCATGTTTGACTGACTGGATAAAAGGGTCTGATACTGCCCCTAAATGTAAATAGTCGCGTTCCGACTGAGGGACTATTTCCTCTAGTGACCCGATATGGGTGTGACCATGGAGAGGATCTGCCCAACTTCACCGTTTAGCGGCTCAGTTAGCGGCCCAGGTAGTACCTACCTCGGAGGTAGGAGCTTTCTGAGCCACTCATTACTAGTCGACGCTGATTGGATACGGTTTAGGCGGGAAATGACGCGAGCACGACTTATGATCAAGCGGGATATGACGTGAGCAGAACTCGACCCTGCCCCAGCATGTGAACAGCGCCAATTTTTTAAAACAAGCAGAGTAGACAGAGACTACATGAATAAATTATTATTGACAATAAATGAATAATTTCGTCAGACAAAAAGTGTTGCAGAAGTAATTACATCCCATTTTGGAGATGTTGGGTAACTCTGTTGGCCTAACAACTGAGCCTCTTTCCAGGAAATTCCTCAGTCGGAACGCGCCTAATGTAACGGAAAACCGTGCCCACCCACCAGGTCGTCGAAGATGTCCCTCTGGTGGACGTGGATGGTGATGAGGGTCTCGTATTTGGTCCGCTCCACGGAACCCAGGTCCCGGGTGGTCATGTCGATCAGTGTGTTGAGCAGGTCCAGGAACAGCTGGTTGGTCTTGGGCATGATGCGCCGGTCGTAGCGGGCGTTGGTCAGGGCCTCCTCCGCGTCCCGCGTCCAGATCATCTGCACCCCCAACAGGCCCACCTAGATGGACGCACACACACACCCCACATGTACCCCCGCCCCCGTGAACAAGGGTTGGAGGAGGGGTCACGTGCACGAGGATGGGGGGACATTGGCGAGAGGGATAAATGGTAAATGCTAGATGGACTGCATTCATATAGCGCTTTTCTAACCAGTGGCCACACAAAGCGCTTTACAATATTCATAAAATAATAATCACCAATTAGTGCAAACATTCACACAATCATGCACACATTCACACACTGAACGACGGTGTCAACCACGCAAGGCCACAGCCAGCTCGTCGGAGGCAGTCAGGGTGAGGCGTCTTGCTCAGGGGACACCTCGACACCCAGCTAGGAGGAGCCGGGGATCGAACGGGGATAGCAACCTTCAGGATACAAGTCAACCCCCTCTACCTCCCCCTGCTTACATGCCGGGATCGGTGGAAAAAAGAAAAAGAAAAAAAAAAGCGACGGAAAACCCATCTTCTGTTAAATCGGTCTATTTCTTTACCTGAAGAGCGGCCAACAATTACCTGTTGTTTGCCAGTCATCTCCAGGGTGAAACTAAGACACGTCATTTGCTTTTAGTGGCGTGGGGGCTTTTTTATGTTCACATTTTGACTCGTAATACGTTTTAATGAACAACGCCCAACGCCCCAAATTCTTAATGGGACCCAATTATTGAGCCTCCATTGCCACTGGACATCCAAACCCTTTGACATTTTATGTTTCGTAATAACCGCCCCCCCCCCAACACATACACAGTCACAAACAGCTCTACTCCTAGTGCTGTTGCCATAGAAATAGTATGTGACTGCCCATATATGGCAATAGTCACGCATACTGCATCTTGGATGGCAGTCCACCTAATGACAGTTTATTGACACAGGATGGTTCTCTGACCCTTTGCCACATTCTGAATTTGACAGTCACAGCTACACAAAACCCATCATCCTCAATGTATTTATAGGATGCCATGACGTTATTCAAATCAATTTCCCAAATCCAATGTTCTGGCTCAAATTCAAGTTTGTTACTGTCCATTAACTGCAGCCAGGTTCATACAACACACAAATACACACAGCAGCAACAACGCAACAGCACATGTGGTCTTTGAAAACCAATGGAAAGCCATTGTGTCGGCGTTGTGTGATCCTTCTTTGTACACGTCTCTGTTAACCCTCCTACCTTCCCTGTAAAGGGTCCTTGAGCAACACGAATGGTGCTTCAAAACGCACGGCCCAATAAGAGATAATAAGATAGATAGAAATGTTGATAGATAGAAACTTTACTTCACCATGGGGAATTCAGGTATCCAGTAGCTCACAAAGTCAATAAACAGACAGTACAGTTGACAAACAACAAAATGGACAAACAGTAAAAGTCAATCAAATAAGTCACTTAAAAGCCAGCAATATTTCCCATCATTGCATTTAAAAAAGAGCAAGGGGTAAATATGACACAATCGCATTTTGTCCAGTGTGTGGGGTGAAGGTGTTCCTACGATTAACATTCACTTGACACGCTCTCCACACAAGTTTTCCTGACCTGCGCCGGGAAGGAGTGGAGGAAGTCGATGAGCTGGAAGCCCGAGTCCTGGATGGCGAGCGCTGCCCGGCGGATGACGAGGTGCAGGGACCTCTGGGACTCCTGCAGCAGGGCATGCAGCCACAGCTCCACGTTCCCCTCTGCCAGCACCGGCCGCTCCAGTTCCACCGTCTCGCCTTCCGGCGACGACACCGCCATGATGCGGTCGTACATCTGCATCGCCGATGGGTCAATGGTCGTTTTGTCAAGGATCAAGGATGCTTCAATTGTCATTTAACATGTACATGATAGTGTAGGTCTGGTCAGCAGTCGGGGTCATGGACATTATGGTGCATAAGTGCAGTTAATCAGTGCATAATCAAGGGGTGTTTAGCAGTTCAACAGTCTCATAGTCAGGGGGGCTTTATGCCTAGGAGGAGCCGGGGATCAACCATCAACCTTCTCTACCTCCTGAGCCACATGCCGTCCTTGTTGTTTTATGATATTGTATAATTTGACTCTTCTATCTATTCTAGTAAATATTTCAAATTATACAGTCATAGCCATCCATTTTCCAGGGGTGCAATCTCTGTTTGTTTAAAGAGCGTGGGAGAGTTTTAATCCTCTGCAAGGAATCAGTTTGCAATCCAAGCCTATTTTAAAAGGTCATTGTAATATCCCCGCTCTCGTTTTCAAATTCTTTCATTTTCACTCTCACACTGGGTTAAAGTCCCCCCTGGCGTTTAAATGGTATCATAAGAGGCTTGCTTTGATTCAAATGGGCTCCCCATCACAGGGGACTGTGTTTGATTCTTTATGAAACTCTGGTCCCAATGCTGGTACAACCACAACTTTTAAACTGTCATCGGTCAATTTGAACCAATAGCCAACCATGTATAAGGGGTTATAATAATGCAGGTTAATACTGTTTGTAGATAGGCTTAGGGTTAGATACTGTTTGTAGCTAGGGTTAGGGTTAGCTACTGTTTGAGGCTACGGTTGGGGTAAGCTGTTTGTAGCCAGGTGCCGGCCTTGCCTTGTCATGGAAGCGGACGCTCTTGATGTTGTCGAAGACGTTGAGGAGGTGGGCCTGGATGGTGTGCGAGTCCGATGCCTGGCCCAGGATCTCCAGCAGGGCGGGGTCGGAGACGAAGAAGAACCGCGGGAACAGCAGGCGCTTCTTCTCCAGGTAGCTGCTCGCCAACGCAACCAACCAACGGATCAGAACCCCATGTTGTGGCTATATTGCATGTCCCTAACGATTGTCGTTGCAGCTCATTTAGCAAGCACACAGATTGAACTGGTGCCCAAACATAGCCTTCATCATTGCACAAAAGATATATCCATTATTTAAAACAGGAATATGCTTAGGAAATAGTTGGAAATGGCTGCCGGCTGACTTGATTTAAAAATAAACAGCTGGCAATGACTTATACAATCCAAACAAGGGAAGCCAAAAATACTTGCAACACCATTGTTTCTACATATTGGAACATTGATTTATATCCCTCTCCAGGTCCTTCCCACTGCTTCCTTTCCAGTATTTCCGTTCATCCATACATATTTAGTTTATTCTGTATATGATGGTTGTATTTCGTCCAATAATATAATAGTGTATAAATAGTGTATAAATCCAATAAATAGCGTTGAAAAAATGTTGCGATTTTAGATTGATCTATATAATAATGAACGTGCATTTGTACTGTATCATGTGTATTTTTATAACAATGCAATACAAGTTATAAGCCCATATGGGCTGATAACCTGTGGGGGTGAACCTTTGAATAAAATAAAATCCTCCCTCCCTCCCTGACTCGGCATCTCACCCATCTCAGCCTGTTATAATCAACCTGGCTGTTACTCTCAGACACAACGGAGCAGCACACTGCCCTGTGTTTATCCCCCTTCCTCCCCTGTTAGCTCACCCCGTCAGGGACTTCTGGCAGATCTCCAGCTGCTCCAGCAGGTGGGGCAGGAGCTGGCCCATGGTCTCATCGCCCACGCACGACTGCACCACGTTGGGCATCTCGTGGGCCCGGGTCATTATCTTCACCCAGGACTTGTCGATGTTGGAGAACCTCTTGGCCTCCTGAGGATACCGACCAGGTCAGGGCGGTGGGGGTTAATGCGGGACGTTTATCCCCCAAGCGAACGTTAAGTAGAGTCAGGTTAAGGAGTGGAGAATAGGAGTAGGAAAACGGGGCTAGGTTCAAGGGTGGAGATGAGTGTGTTTAAGACCTCGAATTATGGGACGATGTGATGAAATACCTTTAGCTTACGAAAAGCTATAATATGATAGAGAATGTTTTGTTATTAATTAATATTGTAACATGATTATTACAAAAACTAAACAAGTGAGAATCTGAAATATTGCGTTTGTATTTTTGGGGCCAATGCGGAATTATATCGAACATTGTGTCCTTTTCACCAAACCCTTGTCTGTCTGGAAGCCAAAAAATATAGACGCAACATTTGCATCTTCATTAAACCGAGTCGAGAATAACTCCGGCGGTGGAGCAATAACATTAAATGTCAAGCGTTAGATCCAACCGAACTCCTCCATGAACCCAATCTAGACAGAATTTATCCGAAGGTACACAGTGGCAGTTTCACAGCCGAGACAGTGGTGAGCTGTGATAATGATGTATATGTGTTTAGGGTTTGGATTGAGTCCCCTACTTTAGGAAGCTGCTTGGCAATGTCCCCGCCCACGAACACGGCCTCCAGGTAGATCCAGAGGTTCTGGACGGTCATCCAGTTCTCGATGATGTCTGTGGTGTTGGACAGGTTCTGGACCCACTTCTGGATCTGCCCCTTGAACGGAGTGTTGTATCTGCAGCCATAAATAAAGGTTTGGTCGATTTGAATACAAGGAGATGTAGCAATTTCACTGCATTATGCAGGATGATAATGTGCAACCAAAGTTCATTGTTGTGTATGTAGTCACACAATGCATACATTTCATCATTATTTGACACAGAGTTCACCGTTTGTACAACAGTTGCCTGTGCTATTTATTACCAATGACAATTACAAAAAAAACATCCAAACTTGAACTGAAAATGAATAGCAAAGTATAAATATATATAGTTATATAATATGAATAAAACCTATGTATGCAGTCCTGTGGCGGTGCGGTTCTTTTAACAACGTTCCAGAGTTGATTTTGAGGGGAGAGGATTAATCACACCGACAGCTGTGTGATGGCTCAGCGTTAATGAGAGACATGAAAATAATAGCATTTCATCTCCTACACCATTTACCTAATGAGCAGCACAACAATACTGCATAACTCCTGGTCCTTCTGGACCGCAGGTGTTACCGGGTGTTTGCTTGGAGGGGAATATGTGGTCCTTTTAGTCATTTAGGCAATTATTATAGCATTATGTGGATGTGACCAATGGAGAAAAAAGGTTAGTGATAACGAAATGTAAAGTCAAATACCACGTCAAATTCCAATAAGGACATGCTAGAGCCCAAAGTAATCCTTGCTGTACAGAAAAGCCGCCAAAAAGCTTTAAATAACTTTAACTGTAACGTCATTTCACTTGAAGCCAGGAATTGATAATAGGTCATGTAAAGCAATGTCAAGCCATCTTTTGAGACTGAGCCATAGACAAACATCTGAAGCCACATCTAAACATGGCGCGGCCACCATAGCATTTAACCATTCATTATTATTGTCATCAATTCCCTATCGATCACGATTATTCAACTGGTGGCCTGCGGATATTTTGAGAGAGAGAGAAATAAGCAGCGCGTCATCACCACAGCCACCCAGGCTATAGACTGTTCACACTGCTTCTGTCTGACGTTAAGCACACAAGCACGTACTGCCAGGCTCACAAGGACCCCCAGGCATCCTCTGGTACATTCAATGTACATTACCCTAAATAAATGGACATATTCATGGGTACTTTCCACTTTAGACCCATCAATATTTATGTTCCTCATTGGCCATTCACACTCTCCCGTTGGCTAAACTCAAGCAGGTTGCATAATATTACGTGTTTTTGTTTACATTCTCTGGATTTAAGTACTGCTGCTAGTGTTTTCATGATGTTTTATTTTTGTGATGTTAGGTCACGCTGTCCCAGCAATATTTTTTGTTATTGTGCTTATTTTAGATTCATGGTATTATATTTTTGTACACTCTACATTGGATTTATGTGCTGCATTGGACAGTTGTTTACATATTTACATTCTCTGGAACTGTCAATAGTGTTCTTGTGTTTTTTTTCTTTTGTGTATTATGTAGATCTTTTATTATGTGGATTTTTTGATGAATATTTTATTATGTTGCTATCCTTATTTTATTTGGGACTCTTTTGTGCATCTGTCACACCTCCTACGTATTGTTTGCCTGCCAGGTCAAAAATAATTACAATGTACAGACTGACCCTGCGATTTCTGAACAAATGACAATAGAAACACTTTGACACTTGACTAATTAGCGCTTAAAGCTAGGGTAGGCGATTTTGGAGAAAACAGCCGTTTCGATTCCGTTTTGATTCCGTTGCGTGCTCTCTGGTCCCTCCCTGCCTGCCACGCGACCTGCTGTAGCTTCTCCCCCCGAACGTCAGTTATGCGCGTTCATGTGAATTCAGTTACATTGATAGGAAGACGAAACGCCATGTCCGATTCCGAAGTAATTAAACATTAGTGCTGATAATTGCATAAGTACATATATAGTTGTTGAAGACATTGCTACTCAGTTGTTGTCCGCCGTAGTAGTGCAAAACTGTCTGACTGCTAGGCTCCTGAACGCTCACGCAGGGCCGCACGAACGTCGGTGCCAAGGTGACGGACAGTCCCACAGCCAATAAGAACGGAGAATCGGAGCCTCGCTCTTATTGGTCAAAGTGTACATGAGCGGTGGCAATTCTTTGGGGGAGGCACACAGAGGCAGGGGAGAGCAAAGTGATGAGCAGATAATCCCAGAGCACTTCGCCTACATAAAGCTGACTGGCTATTATGACATTTTTCCAAATATTTCAGTAAAAAAATCGCCTACCCTAGCTTTAACGAGTAACACCTGTCCTCTTTTTATTGAAACTCTCCCTGTGTTCTAATACCCATACTACCATACTATTTAGTATGAATTGCAGTAATTCCTACAAGTAAAAATAAAAGGTATACAATTTGGAACACAGCCTCCAACGGAAAGAAACCACCGAAAGCAACAAAATGGCCGCCACCGACCTGTTGCTCATGAGGGATCCCAGGACCATGAGGCTGTCCTCCATGCTGGCGATGACCTCAGACGTGCTGTCCCCCCGCAGCAGCAGCTCCCCGCGGGCCTTGAAGTGGGCGAAGGTGAAAGTCTTGTTGTCCCACTCAGCGATCACCTGCTTCAGCTTCTGCTCGATGTCCCGCTCCTTCACCGCGCTGATGCAGATGTCCTGCGCCGCGGGGGATACAGGGTATACACGAGTAGGAACGCAAACTGTATCAGTAACCAGTGGTTACCACCACCGACGGTAACCGTTTGATAAAATATAATGATAATATGAAAACAATGATTATTTTTTTACAATTATATTGTGATAACATTTAAAGGTCACTGAAAATAGAGAAATTTTTAATGCGTACATTCACTTAGACCCAAAAAAAATGACACGGAATTTATTCTGCAGATCACCGTGGAAGAGATATACCGTTGTGATGACAACACAAGAGTTAATCGTGTGTCTCCATCAGCTAGCCCTCTGACAGCCGGCAGTAGCCTTACCTCGATCTCCTCCTTATACTTCAGCAGCGGAGCCTCCATGATGTTGCGGAGCTTGAACGTGTCGGATTCCACCTCAAAGGTATTCCCAGTCACCTGGACGTACATAATGGATTCAGAAATATTAACTATGGAGGGAATTTATTTCCAATATGACTTGAAAATAAGACCCGGCATTTTTGGATATAGAGTTTATTCACAAATATGAATTTGATTTGCTGCGCACAAATTTGTTCTTACAATTGTGTTTTACTGTTGTTTATTAGTTCTCTTTTGCGTCTCAAATCTATATTTACAAGTCCCTAAATTGTACGACGGAGTATTAGGGCCACACATGAAGAAAGAAATATTTTTGCCGTGACGAGATTAAAGTCGACACGTCGACTTTGAAGTCAACGTGTCGAGATTAAACTCGAAATGTCGAGAATATAGTTAAAATATTACGTAGACTTCAATCTCGATTTGTCGACTTTAAAGTCGACATTAAACTCGAAATGTCGAGGATACAGTTGAAATTAGTTGGGAGAGATAGCAACCGCTCCACAGGGCCTGCACTGAATGCAATGGCTTGTGTGGATAATTTGGTAAAATGGTATTTCAGAATCGGGTTTAACAATAAAGAGATTCTCGCTGTTTTAGCCCAGAGCCACAGTGTGGTGATTAGTGTAAGGATGCTGAAACGGTTGTGCGGAAAAATTTGTCTGTTCAGGAGGAGGACCTGAACAGACGTGTTAATTTACTAGTTGACGTGTCGACTTTAATCTCGACACGGCAAAAAAATAATTTCTTCACGTGTGGCCCTAATACCCCGTCGTAAAATTGGCTCCATAAGAAAAGCAGATTGACATTAATTTCGCATTGAAGGAGATTTTCTGTGCGAGTTTTGCGTCAGAAACCTCAGTAATCCGTTTCCAATGGCGGCTCATCATGGCGCGGTTGGTCATGAGCTCCAGCAGGGGGCAGCACTCGCTGAACTCGTCGATGGTCTTCTTCAGGTCCAAGAAGGCCTGCCATTCCTTCAGGGCCCGCGGCAGTTTGCGGCACCTGGGTCAGACAGGGGTTGTCATGTTTACTAAGTGGATATCCTGATGACCTTGGTACAGAATAATCGATCATGATGGAGCTCATGGGATTCAGCATCTCAAATTAGGCACAAATACCATGTTTCCAAAATGATCGTCAAACTAGGCGGGGAAAAGCGACCCCTGTGGTCAAAGAGACTGCTACTTGGATTTTCAGTGACCTGCTTACGTGAAGTGCCTACATGTGTACCAACTTTGCGAACTCTGAGTGGCTCTTCTTTGGAGTGATCGAAGGCAGCACATTACCTAGGGAGATGTCCTTGATGGACCCAGCAAGTCCCAGGGGTACTCTGAAGTGGACTTTTGAGTGTTCAGATAATGGGAGCTAATTTACATAATTGTATTTTAGCACCCACATAATCTGAATTTAACACCTATTCCCCTCCATGATGGAGCTCTTTTGTTTTTGTTTTGTCAAAGACCACTCTTCGCCCCCTTGCTCCCTTTTCTTCTGCACCGACGACACAAACAAAGTGACAAAGACTAGCCCCGGCCGAGGTTGATAAATGGAAATGCTTCGGCGCATTGATGAGACCCTGTGAGGAAGATGACACCCTGACACCCTTGGCACAAAGCTACAGTCAGGAGTGGGAGGTTTGGAAGGGAGAGAGGCGTGTTAAGGGGAGTCCCTAGGATAGAGTCCTCTCTTTGAAAAGCCCTGATGCTGTTTTGTTGTATTAAAACTCCTGCTTTTTTCCCAGCTTTTTATACACCCTGAATGCCAGGCTGGGTTGATTGAACAGGGATATTGTGGAGGTGAATGTGGGTCTGAAGCAGTGAAATGGGACAAAATATAAATCTTTTTCAGCCATCTTATCTTAATGAACTCAGTGGCCCTTGGAATTTATATTCTATCGCTCGATCACAGGACGGCACTTGATGGATGATCAGCCCAAGGGTAAACTACATTAGTCTAAAGACTGGGTTTGGACTCTTAGATCATCGGACCATCCAAAGATAAGAGGATGGTTTCGAAACAGAGTGCCACCAAATCACAATGAAGAACATGGACATGGTGCGTCATGCAACAATCAAATTATGGGGAATATTCTCTTTCTTTTTTATTTAACTTTTGTTTCTTTTAAATAACCAATAGCTCTCTGAATGTAGTATTACTCCCCAGGACATGACATCAAAAATAAAAACTATTTTCTCGAAAGCCGGTTCTTTCACTTCAATATTTCACCAGTTAATTACCAGTCAATCATTTGATTATCATTGCTTAATCTGTAGGCGGGCTCTTTTGTTTTAAGTTTTTCTTCTTCTTCTTTTCACTTATTTGTTCCATTAGCTCCACTTAATGGAATCCAATACAGCCATCAAGCCTGTGACCTATTCAGCTTTAGTCAATAACTCGATCAATAGCCCCCTCCTATGAGTCAATCAGTGCCATAAGTATATTGAGCTTGCAACATTTGTTTTTGTAGTTATAGGAATACATTTTGTGTTTTTTCAAAAAGTTTTGCTAGTGCAGAAATAATGTTGAGCAGAACTTCTGCTGAGGTGCAAGCACTCAGCCTGGCCAGGAAGTCCAAAATAGAAAGGGGCAGAGTTTCCTGTTTTGTTTGTTCAGACTTTTATCTCTGTCGAATATGTTATAGATAATATAAAAAACCTGACCTGGGGGTTCTTTTTTTTTTTCTTTTTTTTTGCTGGGTATAACAAAATGGTTTGCAAACATAGGGCCCTATTTTAACAGTCTGAAACGCAAGTGAGAGGCGCCAAACGCAAGTAGCTTTGTGGGCGGTTCTATGGTGATGTTGCTACTATCTCGGCGAATAAATAACTCTTGCGCCCGACGCAAATCTAAAAAGGGTTGCACTGAAGTAGCCTAATTACCCGTAGATGTGGTTTGGGCGTAACGTGCAATAAACCAATGAGAGTGCCATCTCCCATCCCCCTTAAAAGCCATGAGCGCATTTGAGCCTGACGAATTTATATTTTCAAAGCGAGTTTGCAGTCTCCAATGAGACAGATGCATGACCACATGAATTTCAAACTTCAAATGGCTCAGTTTATGGCCAAATAATATGGCCTAATTCAAACATGGAATGGTGTTTTCTTCCACAACTTGAGTCGTCATGTAAATTTCGGCAAAGAAAAAACACACATATGGTGTGCGGACCTGTGGCCGCAACTGTGGGTCTATTTAATGATATGCGGCAGTACATTAACAAACATCGTTTCTTACCAGTATTGTATACATTATCGTTATCGGCTTGTGTTCCTCATATGCATGTGTCCCTCAGCTAATATACATTGCCATGGACTGTATTATGCTTTATGTGTTTAGTTGGCGTGTGCTTAAACAGATGGAGGCACACGCCCCCAGTCATTCATTCTTTTTAACCATGTTTTCTCACGATCAAATACTCATAGCTTGTAAACTATGTCTGCGTCAAGAAAATATGTGTTTGCTGTATGGTGTTTGCAGATGCATTGATTTAAATACAACTTATTACCGCTGTATCAGCTGTTCTTTCCCAAATAATTTAACCAACGTTATCATTTACCCTAAAACGAGATTTTGTTTTGGAAGGCTGGTATATAGTCTACTTTGCTCAAGTTTAATGTTATTATTATTATTATTATTATTATTATTATTATTATTATTATTATTACGCATGGCATAGCCTACTACAGTGTTCATTCATGCAGCACCTATGGAAAAAAAATGTTTACAAAATCCACATCATCATAATATTTAAATTAGGCAAATCGTTTGCATGTTTGTTCTGTGTATAGCCTACTGGTGTGTAAGCTTATGTTGCAGTTCCCACCCACCAAATGCGCTATCCGCTAGTGCACTTAGACTAGGTATTTGTTGGTCAGTTGCGCAAATGCTTTATCGATCTGTAAGATAGCACCATGTATCATTGGCGCCGGAACACGCCTCTGCTTTTCGCCTACACGCCTCTCAGGGCGCAAGTTCAGCGGCGCAGGTTTGCTGCGGGGGGAAATCAGCTCTGCACCAGGTGCAAACTAGCAAAGTACGGTGTAGATCTTTGCGGTTTAGAAAGTAAATTGCGCTGGATGCAAGATAGGGCCCATAGAAGTTTAATTCCAATATTGGGTGCTTATACAATTATTTATATAATTATTTTGATTAATAATTATTTGTCTATCTTTTTGGACCCCCGGGCCGGTTCTTACCGGCTCTGGAAGTCCAGCAGCTCGTTGTTGATCCTCTCGATGTGGATGTCGGCCCACAGCACGTCGTTGTAGCCGTTGACCGTGTCGATGACGCTGTTGTACAGGCCATACAGCTTCTGCAGCAGGGTCAGCTGCTTGCGGATCTCCAGCAGCTGAGGGTGGTGGGTCACAGGCAGCCCGAACAGCTCCTCGCCGCCCGTGTACGTCTGGTACTTCCTGAACAGGTTGTCGAAGCGGTTCTGGGGGGGTGACGGGGGTCAAGTTGAATGCAATAAGTGGTGTTCTGTTTTCTTCTTTTTTTTTGTCCGAAATCAAGACATTCAAGGAGAAGAAGTGCTCCATTTACCTGGAACATGATGAGCCTGTCGCTGGCATCCTGGGGAGCTAATCCCACTGCCATGGGCCCATCCTGCAAAGGCACCGGGACGACACAAGGCCACATTACCCGGTTACCAATCAGGCCGTAATTAGGCTGTTCATTGCACTCTGTACATTGCTCTGCAATCACAGGGTAGTGTTGCTTGACAGTAAAGTGGCCTCCTTGCATGGCTACAAGCTGGCATTAAGGTTTATGTGTGCACGTGTTTTTATGTCTATATCTGTGTATGTCTACTTCTGTAGAAATATGTCTACATCTGTGTGCATGAATGTTTACATCTCTGTCTATGTCTACACCGACCTGAATGTCTTGCCCTATATATGAATGTCTACATCTGTATATTATTGCCTACATCTGTATATGAATGTCTACATCTGTATATGAATGCCTACATCTGTATATTAATGTCTACATCTGTATATTAATGTCTACTCTACATCTGTATATTAATGTCCACACCGACGTGAATCTCTTCCTCTATTCATAAACATCTTCACCTACATATTAATGTCTACCCCTGGGTGCGTGCGCTCACCTCGTCGTAGTCCTGGTAGAAGTGGGAGCAGTCGTCCAGGAAGGTCTCCACGTTGTCGATGAGCTCCCCGCGGAAGTTGGGCTGCAGGGAGGCCAGCTCGTTCTGCACCTCCGTGCTGCGAGACAGCAGCTTCTCCCAGGTGTAGCGCAGCGTGTCCACCTTCTCCACCTCCTCCTTGGCCACCGACAGCCCGTACTTGTGGAGCATGGCGTAGGACTCCTGGAATGAGTGATTTTTCGAAGGGGCAATGCAATTAATTATTATCATTTATAATTTTTTATTCAAATTTTTAAAAGAAAAATGGAAAGGAGTGCAGTTAATCCTTGTTTCCTGTCTAGATATTCTGCCAGAGAGAATGTGATTTGTGCGAGTGGATGCAACATTCAGAAAGGGGTTTTAATGAGGGTATTCCTTCATGTCACGACATTGATTTGAACCCTATTCAGTCAATTTTTCTAAGAACGTTGGCGTCCCGAAGTTTTAGCTTGTCTTTCCCCGGGAGAAGTTTCTTTACAACTTAACTTTAAAATGTCCTCTACTCTTTCACATTGAGGAGCAATTCAAAGAATTGTCTCATGGCACCAATGAAGGTAGCACTCATGAAGAAAGAGGTCAAAGTCAAGGGGGTCGGCGAGGAAGGCACACGATGCTGCCTGTTTTATAAATTATAAGTATTATAATTTATTATAGATATAAAAGACTGCTATTTCAGCCTGTCCTGTGTCCATTGGTGTATGTGTATATTTGCGTGCGTGTCCGATGTAGGATATATTAATGTGTCTGAATCTGATGTGTCTCTGACAGTGTGGCTGTGTCTCGAATCAGAGGACGCATCCTTCAAAGGCTGCATTCGAAGGGCGATTGCGTCACTGCGACGCGTCAAGGGCTGTTCCATTTCGAAGGCTCCTTCAATTGCGGCCGACAAATGCAGCCTTCTTTTCCCGGATTTGAAGGATACATCAGATGTATCCTTCACGGCCCAACGTATCCCAAGATTCAGTGCACGTTGGATTTTTTCAGAAATGGCGTCAGAAAGAGCGGAAGCGGCAGTTGCAGCAAATTACATATTCAACGACAAAACTGTGTAAAAACATTTTTTCATATTAAAATAAAGTTGGGACTATTTTAAATTTGTAACTTTATTGTCAAAGTTTAATTTCATTAACACGAGCCATATAACTAATTAAAGTTATATTTTATTTAATTATTATATAACCGAATCAGAATCAGAAAACTTCATTGATCCCCGGGGGCAAATTGTTTTGTTCCAGGTGCGCCGTACAAATATAAATTACAAGCATAGAAGATAAGAATATAAAAAATAGAAAATTATAAATAAAATACAATAAAATAAAAGTAGGAATAAAGTAAGAAGTGGACATCTAAGTGAAAGTGGACATCTCTTAGTGGGTTATATAAAATGGCTCCATCTTTCTCCTCCGCGGTTTGAACCGCAGCTGTCAGGGTTGCTAGGTGACAGGAGCCGCACCTCATCAAGCAAGGTAAAAGGGTGTTAACGGCTTATTACGCAAACTTGAAATGCTCCGTAGGGCAGACCGTCACATAATTTAAAAACGTTTGTTCGGCCTTCGGTCCGGCCTTCACAGTCTACGAAGGCCACACCTTCATAGACCGCGTCCTTCGAAGGATGCGTCCCCTGAATTGAGACGCAGCCTGTGTTTCATCATCAAAGGGAATCGAATGTTGTGGGATAAAAAAACTTGAGACCTGGAATTGATTCAAGCACAACGTCCCAGACCTCATTTGAGTCATACATCATCCTCACGCAGGCACACTGTACCTCGATGGGTCCGACTTGGAAATCAATGGAAATCTGGTGCTCTCTGATCTCTTTGAGGGCTGCCATGGCGATGCGGATGTCGTCCAGGTCTTTTATCTGCCGGTTCAGCTTCTTGCCCGCCTCGTCTACAAAGACGAAGATCAGCTCCATCTCTGAGCGGTACTTCTTGTTGCAGTGGAGACCGTACTGCATGATCCAGCTCTTGGTCTCGGCTGTGAGGGACATCTTCAGGTCCGCTGGGGGCCAAATGGACACACGGGTCAGATGTAAGTATCCGCTACAACACTCTGCGTGTTTCCTTGTTCTTTCATGAATGTTGTGTGATGCAGCAGGGCTGTAGCAAGTTCTATGCGCTCTACTTCAGCCATGCACGGTGGTATCCTTACTGGACACCATGTAATCATGAACTTATCGTCCGCACCTGTGCTTAGGTTGTCACACCTATTTATTCCCTCTGTTCCCCCCACTCCCTGCTGAATCTTCACAAATCTTTGTTGTATTCTATTTTGCCAGTGTTGTGACTATTAGGAATAGCGTTGTGATTTTTTTTACCCGTTATACCCATTTGTTTAATTGAGGAGAGTGTGTTTTGTACTGCGTCTGTTATTTACTTCAGTAAAGAATATATTTTGTTTAACAACCACATTGCTGCCTGCTTCCTCTTCTTATGCATCGCATTTGGAGTCACACCTTACCCAGGCCGTAACAATGTTGCAAGCGTTTGCGATCTGCATAACTCGATCAAATCCCAGAGGAACGACCTACATCACTACTGTACTATTTGCTTTGGTAATTACCAATTTTACTTAGGGTTGTATAGCTGTATTGGTTTCTTTAGGATAATATTTATAGCAGTGGCAATTTGGCATGTTTCCTCAAATTGTTGATCAATGCAGAAAACCAGCCAAACAGAACTCCATTAAGTGATTGGGTCCATTAGAATCTCTAAATATCCTGTTCACTTCTGCTAATTTCAGGAAATCCCTGTCGAGCACAACACACCATTAGTTAAAAAGTAACACCGTAGCTTTTCTGTAAAATTATGAAATACATTTATAACAAGGGTATTACATACCTTTTTATTTAATCATGAATAAAAAGTATCCTACAGTGTACACTCTAATAAAGCTTAACACAACACACAGTGACAGCTGTTCTGGTGTGAGGAGCATTTAGTCGAGCCCTGTCGATGTTAAAACCCATCATGCATGTTAATTTTAACTAACGCCACTTTGAATATTCAAGCTTCAATTGGAGCTATGGATATTCATGTGTCCCATCTTGCTGTTTTGTTTTGAAAGTGTCACTCTGAGGTCACGGTTTAAGCTGTCAGGAGAGTTCTGCTCCGTGTGAGAAGAATTACTAAGTAGCTTCTACCAGTAACACCTACACTGGCCTTGCTCATTTGAACAGCATATGAATCGTCTGGAACAAGTATCAGTCATTCCACCCACCAGCCAAGAGCCTCAGATTCTCTTTAATGGAATACTAAATAAAAGCATGTCTCTTGTACATCTCTGGCTGCTCTCAAAGCTTATTTTGCAGTAGTGTGTGTGTGTGTGTGTGTGTGTGTGTGTGTGTGTGTGTGTGTGTGTGTGTGTGTGTGTGTGTGTGTGTGTGTGTGTGTGTGTGTGTGTGTGTGTGTGTGTGTGTGTGTGTGTAAAGGGTCAACGATAAACACCCCATTTAAAACCTACAAATCAGAAATGGAGAATAGATCATGTATTCTTTGCTGAATATTCATGCACTAAGACTCAAA
>OOFH01121943.1:6245-16861 GCA_900323355.1 Merlangius merlangus | reverse complement strand
TAATTACTCTTTCCCGTCTAAATGCCCGCTCGTTGTACAGCCATGTACAACGTGCCATGGTCGCGCTGGATGGGTTGAATGGAATTGCTACGGAAACAGCAGAAATTTCGACTCTACGCCTCCCCCTGACCAGGCGTAGGATTTACGCCCTGGTCTTAGTGAAAAGAACGCTAAGCCCAGTTGGTGCAACCGGCGTAACGGTTAGGTCGGACTTAGAACGCCAAGTTACGACCAGGCGTAGTTAAGACCAGGCTTACGCCCAGTTGGTGCAACCGGTTTATCCAGAAGTTTATCCATTAACGTGGTGCGACTACGAACAAAATGTTCAAGTCAGGTGGCCAGGAGAAGTGAATAGGCACGTTGTCAGCTGCACCTGCAGCGCATCAGTGAAATCATCACGACATCATCCAATCATGTGCGAGTCCCACACGGGGATTCTTTCAAAAAAAGTGGTGGGTGCAAAATGACTCATGACGAAAACTGATAGGTGCACGTCCCCACCGTCCCCACCGTATCCTACGCCCCTGTGAGTAGCGATATTTGACATATTTTTTTATTCGTTTTTTTGTTATTTTTAATTATTCTGTTGAATAAAAAGACTCCTGAGATTGGTGTAATTTAATGTAGTTTTGTTCATCACTGAAAACTCGTCAGTAGTAGCCTTTGTTAGCATACCATTGTGTGGTTTTGCGAGAATAGGATGTCAATTATTGCTATTTTTAATTATTCTGTTGAATAAAAAGACTCCTGAGATTGGTGTAATTTAATGTGCGTCTCAAATGTAGCTTTTCATTATGTCTATTGAGGATTTTTTTTTTTCCCCTTAGACGTGGTCACTTCGTTTTTCCTATCTGTTAAGGTCATATAACAGGGTCACAGTTGACCCTTCATAGTTACCCAAGTCTTATTGTAACTCTTAGGTCCAAGGCAGCTGGGCCAGCAACTCCAACAGACAGGCGGGTACAGGAGTTCTCTTAGATGCTGGCTTTAATTTGCCTGTGTAGATCTCAGTGAGGACCCTTGGGAGACAAGTCTTGCTGCTATATTTTAACACTTATGGGGCAATCATCTATGAGATCGCATAAACAATCAACATAGTAGGCTAAGTGTATTATGCTTTGACAAAATGCAAGTGTCAACATTTATAAACGATAAACAACCTTAGAAATGGCTATTAATTATATGGCCTGTATGAGAGGAAATATGCTGTGATTTAATTTGAATATGTGAAATCTGCCTTGTTCGAGATTTTATCCTTGATGCATGATGTATTGCACTATTTCTACCACTGGGTGGTGCATTGCTTAATGTAGACTCCGCCTACATTTAGCAAGCACCATCTGCGGGCTGCATTCAGGGGTACTTGGGCCTCGTGTAGTACACGCCGCGGTCAAAAACACTGTGCGCTCCGTGCTCCCAACTGCGCATGCGTAGACAGTACCTGGTTGGTATGGAGGAGCATTAGCCACGGCGGCGGGTGGTGACTGCATCGGTAAGCACTACGGCGTCGAGGTGTTAATTTAAATGGCAAACATACATATAGACTGCTACTGGGCTTTCTGCACTACAAGCTAGCGGTTGTCAACGTACGATCATGGCTGCCTATGCGTCTGCTGGGAAAGGGAATCACAAAGCCAGCGCTTCCAGAGGAAGTGCGAAATCAACCGAAGAGTCTCCTTCGCAGTCCCGGGAGATAATAACGCCGTCCATCGTGGAGCTGACCAAAGAAGTGAGGACTAACATACTCTGCACCGTGGAGAGCTGTGGGAAAATCCTCCCCAACACACCTGCGTTGAACATGCATCTGGTGAAATCCCACAGAGTGAAGGTAATGGTCGAAGCGAGCCCGCTGGTCATGCTGGTTTATTTGTGGCTCACCAAGACAACACTGGGAGTGGGGGGGAAACGTCAAGTCATGTGTATGTACTTAATAAACGCTAATACGACGTTATAATGTGGTGGTGTCAATGTCGCTCACCTAAACTAAACAGCAGTATGCAATACATGGTTAAGGGTACTGTGTGAGTTGACCAAACCCGCGATTTTTTCGTGGTTTTGTCCATTTAACACCACCCACCGCCACGGATTGAGAAAAACAGACGATTTATATGGGATTTTATTTAATTATTATTCATCTGTCCGTTTCTTCGCCTTACGAATTCAATGTGGGAGTCGCAGTGAGTCGATCTGTCTTTTGTTGGGTATTTTTTCTCTCTCTCTCTCTCTTGGGAAATGTCTCCTTTTGTCCCTTTTGTCCTTTGGACACATTGAGTTATTTTGAGTGTGAATGTGGCATTTTAATTTGTTCTTGGGATAACGGAGTGGCCGGAGGCCTGCTGAATGAATATGTCAGCACAGTTGTTATGAAGATGCGATAGTGATGTTTTGAAGGACTTGGGTTGAAATTGTTGTGATTGGTCAGTTTAGAACGATTTCAAGTTTCCGCTGAACGGAATGATACTATATAATATTTATAATACCACTTAAGTCGGTTGCATATGTTTCCTTCAGAAAGTTGGATTGGGAGATATTGTGTGGTGGTTTACATCCGGTCCCGTGTAACATGGTCACGCCTTCATGGTAGTGATCAGATACCACACTCCCCACATGCTTTCCAAAAATAGAAGTGTCCACTACTTAAAGGTTGGGTATGGAATTCTCTTTTTTGCCATTTTTGCAAAATTACTTGAAATCCTTATCATAACCCACTTACAGCCGCTAAGTTAGAAGTACTGACATGAAAATTAAACAAGTCAATCATCTGTGGAACGGGCAGGGCTCCAGCCAATGATTTCCAGACCCACGTAGTAGCATTGTTGACAGATTTCCTGCCGGATATTCAAGTTCAGGGGCGATTCTAGGTTCTGACTTTTGGGGGGGCTCAACCCCAGGAAGCCACAGGGTTATATGAAGTATATAAAGTCCTGTCCAAGACCTGTCCAAGTCCTGTCCTGTCCAACCTTTATTTTATTAGTTACTATGCTGTTGTATGTCTAAGCCAAAAGCTGGCAGTGTCAGCTAAATAATGCAGATCTGAATCACTATAGTGATGAAAGGAAAAAAGACTGTTGGATGAAGGAATAATCAATGGATGTGAGCTGTAATAACAAATTTGAGGTATATTAAATTTCCTTTGTGTAAGTTTCACTCAAAAATGACCATATTTCCCCCTTTTTATTATTTACACAGTTACTGAAACACATTGGCACAACATGTACTAGATTAATATGAGAAACATACCTCTATTTCGGGAGCAATAAACTACTTTGTCTCACTTTCAGGGACCCATACATTTTTATAACACTTATGATGCAAAAAAATCTTGTTCTGATGCAAAAAAAAAAAAGGGTGCTAAATTTAAAAAAAAATTCAGTTAAAACAAAACCACTGGCATTATTTTATCAGCTGTGGGCGTTTTCATTGCCATAACAACGTGAGCTAATCAACAACATGTTCTAGACCAGTGGTTCTCAATTATTTTCTGTCATTCTCACCCTAAGACAGATCATTTTTCGCGCCCCTTACTTAATTGAAATAGCCTACTATTGAGAACCTGCTAACATTTATTTAGATAAATAAAATTAGCGGAGATAACATCTGCAACAACTTAAAACAATTTCCAAGTTCAGTTTATTAATCAATTTCTAACATTTAAACAAGACTAAATCTGTGTGAATCTCAAAACAGAGAAACAAGAGCATGTGATTCACTGGGGTTTGCATTTAATTAAAAATATTTTTTTAAATAGTAAACATTGGTCACTTGTCAGCTTCATCAGCTTATTCCCTTTCAAAAAAATAATATATGTTCATCTTTCAAGCATGAATAAAGACACAAAGTCCCTCTGTCATGACTTTGTACGATCAAAATTCTTGTAAAACTTCGGACCCTTGGTATTATGTTTATTTAAAATAAAATAAGTAACTTATTAAAATAAATAAATAGGACACTAAGTCCCCCACACACACACACACCTTTTATAAGCTGTACTTGTTGATTAGCTCACATTGTTATGGCAATGAACATGCCCTCAGCTGATAAAATAATGCCAGCGTTTTTTTTCAACTGAAAATAAGCACCCATGTCAACTTTTTCTGCTCCTTGCACCTTGTCATGCTACGCAGCATTACAGCTGCCGACTACAACATGAAGCAATTCAAGAGGAGGCATAGATAGAATCGCCTTGTGGTCAACTATCATTTAATAGTCATCTGACAGATTATGTCATGGTTTTAAAATGATTATTATTATTAGCTGGTCATGTTATAACACAGCTGGAAAACGTGGATTTTCTGATAAAGACCTTCAAGCCTTTTTGACAGACAAAACAGCAGAAACTATGTTAAGTGGGCTCGTGCTGCCTTTTTGGTTTTGTCAAACAGGAGAAGCCCACCCACCAATCAGAGGTTAGAAATTCCTGCAGGAAGGTTGCGCTCGATTTCACTAGCCCATTTGTGCCTGTTCATTAGTGTACAGCATCCATTCTCTCATTGCTTGTGTAAAAAAAAAAAAGTAGAATATTAGATTTGAGGACAAAATGATATTGGGCTAAGGCAAGTTTTGGGTGGGCTTGAGCCCACCCAAAAAAGGTCTAGCTTCGCCACTGTTCAAGTTCTATAGCAGAATGAATGGACCTCAACAAATGCTGTGACTAATATGGTGCTGCTCTATCGTCAACAAATATTAGATAATTTTCTGACATGGGGGCACCATTAGGCCCTCAACATATTTCAAGATGTGGAGAGAATGAAGTGCAATGCCCTTTAATGGACAGAAAGCATTGCCACTGAACAATATGTCAGATTGATTTTGCCCGTATTGGTGACATGTCTCACGTTTTCAGCTTTTATCCATGTTTCATTGCTTTGTTCATTCATCCGTGTAATGAGAAAAGCTCTTGATGACTCTTTGTAGTGGAATGAGAGAACCCGAGGAATTCAATATTAGCTACAATATTATTCTTCATTGCTTTTGGTTTGGGAGATACTGTATGACCTTGTCAGCTATCTATTCATACGTTTCATGGGCTGTACTAGATTCAGGGGAATTCATGATCCTGGGAGGATGTCTTGATGTGACTATTTTCTCTTTTTTAAATTGTTTCTTTCGCAAAGTTTAATTCAGTCATGGATATTGGAGAACAGACCTTTCATCAAATCTAGGATGGATGAAACCTACAAATACAATGAACCTCATTTCAATGTTTCATATTATGAATTGTAATGTATTATAAACTTTACAATAATGTTGGATGTACGTTGGATAACCCCCCTCTAAAAGGTGTCTACCAGGGATCATATGTCAAAGATGGGAGTCCAGTGTGATAAGAGGATGAGTTATATAGTTATTAATAATAGAAAGAATATAACATTAAATATGCATAATCAGTAGTGAGTGTAGCAGGAGGGTAACAAGTGCTCTGGGGATGTGGTATGAATTTAAACACAACATTGAACCAGCCATTGTACCCAGCCAAAGAGACCAAAACTAGAAGGATCCAAACCATATGGCACTAAACCATCAACCAACCCGTTGGAGGATAGCAACAGCCTGAAGGCCAAACAGGTTCTCCCCATCGGCTGAAGACTAACCCTCAGCTCCGCCCACTCTCTTCCTTCACCCAAACCTCAAACACAGGAGCACCAGCCGAAGGCCACAGGGTCACACTGGAACGATTGGACACAGACTTGAATCCTTATCATCATTATATTTCCAATGGACTGCAAAATATATAAGAGTAATTTTGTGTGGTTGCATATTCCCACATTTCTTTTTTTGATTAATTGAATGATTATTGGCCACACTACAAATATAGTATGTTTTTTGATTTCTCTTTAGCTCTGTAAAAAATGTGTCTATCTAATGTATTTTTAAATCACCCATTAAATGTGAGGCTAACGCAAATCTTTGTATTTGATGTTTGCCATTAGGAAGGCCTTGTCAACCCTACCATTAGGAAAGAGCTGACTGCGTCCAAGAAGCTTTACAGCTGTCCTATTGAGGGCTGCCCCAGAGGCCCTAACAGGCCATTCTCCCAGTTTTCACTTGTCAAACAAGTAAGGCCTTCCCTGTTCTTCATTTTTCAATCACAGAATATTTCTTGATTTTCTTATGCAAGCCAATGTTTGTAATTCCTCGGTTGATTTGTATTATTCGCAGCACTTTATGAAAATGCATGCAGAGAAGAAGCACAAATGTTCCAAATGCAACAATGGCTACAGTACGGAGTGGGACCTGAGGAGACACGTGGAGGACTGTGGGAAGACCTACCGGTGCACCTGCGGATGCCCGTATGCAAGTAGGGCTGCACTGTTGTCTCACATCTACCGGACGGGACATGAGCTCCCCACAGAACATAGGTATGTAAACAACAACAACAACAACTCTAATCTCAACCACAAGATTTCATCAAGTGTGGTTGGCTGTGTTAAATGTATTTCATTCTTTTGTAATTCATTCCCCACGTTCTCTGTTGCTCTCTTACATTTCAGGATTCCCCCAGTGAAGAAACGTAAGATGGAGAAACTGATAAGCAGTTCTGTTAAGGTGCGGCCCAACGAGTCAACCTGTCAAAATCTATGTGCCAACAAGGAACTATCAGTGGGTTGTCTTTCTGCGGAAACAAATAGTCATACACCAGACACGCCCAATCCAACCTCATGCCTCCAGAGAAGCCACAAAAAAATGCTCCTGCCCAAGCCCAAGATGGCCCTGGTCAATTTCCCTGTGATGCAGCTGACTCACCTCCCTGTCCTAGTACCATCCACAGAGAGTGGTGCTCTGAGGTCCGTCGTGCTTACGATGGATTGCAAGGGCTCCCTCAGCACTCTTCAGCTGCTGCCCCAAGCAATGGGAGCTATGGTGCCCCACCTGGACTCCAAAGCCCTGGGCTTCAAGGAGAGCTTCCTTTCCTCGCGTTCTAGCCTCGGGCCCATCAGCACTGGGGTGCAGGTGAGTCTAGAGCCTCTGTACTCACAGGATCCAGCCAGTGGCCTTGGAGGTCTTCATGGCAGAAGCACATCCACAAACATTCAGACGGATATATCATGCCTATCTAGGATGCCCTTAGGGGCAGGAGTCGGTGTAGGTATGGGAGTGTGTGCGGTTGGCGATTCGCCCGTGTCTTCTTGTGCCCAGACAGACATAAGTGTCAGCACAGAGGTGCTTCTGCCTGTCAGTGTGGAAACTCAGACGTTCCCCTCCACCAAAGCTAAATCCACTATTGCCGCTCAGACAGACGGTCTTTGCCTCAGCCAAATACCCTGCTCCGGCCTGTTGGTTTCTGCCCCGACCTCCAGGCAGACCCAGACAGGCTGCCCGAGTGCTGTGTCGCAGTCCAGGGACAGGGTTCAGGTCGACCAGGCGGTGATGTGTTCGGACCTGTTTGCTAGTGACTTTCTCAGTGTCTCCACACAGACTTCTCTAGCCTTAGAACAATCTGCGGCCGCAGGAGTGGGCAGTCTCTATGAGGACGTGAAGTCGGCAGGGCCTATGTGTTTCGGTGTCCAGACCGATGACCTCAACTCCAATAGTATGTCGGACAACCAGACCCAGACCATGACCTTCCTCCACGACCTGGAGAACATGTTGTCTGACTCGATGTCAGGCCACCAGGTGCTGGAGGATAACACTGCAGGCTGTGGGCCAGGCCTGGACTCTGTTCAAGACCAGCACACGGGTATCGACTTTGACTTTGAAGAGTTCCTTAATACCGTGCACATCCAGACCCAAACGGAAGAGAGTGAGCTCAGAGGGCTGGGCGGTGACACACCGCTGGAGTCTCTGGATATTCAGACCCAGACAGACTTCCTCTTGCTGGAAGAACTGGAACAAAGCACCGGGCACAGTCGAACGCAGGCCACTGACCTCGAACTGGAAATGTTTGATACGCACACGCAAACGGACCTCAACTACCTGCTGAGTGCCGGCAACCGCATGCCGCTTGGCAGCATCCTGGGACACTCCAGCTTCTCCATGAGCACAGAGTCGTCTGACACGGAGACCCAGACGGACGTCCCCCCTCCGCCTCTAAGCCTTTCACCCCAGCTCCCCGTCCCTCACACGGAGCAGGGTCGGCTGCTGAGCAGCACAGAGACCCAGACCAGCACCAGCCAAGTGGACGGCCTCTCGCACCTCTTTCTGACCAGCAACGAAACCCAAACGGTCATGGATGACTTCCTGTCGGCGGACCTGGCCTGGAATATGGAGTCCCACTTCAGTTCTGTGGAGACCCAGACGTGCGAGAGTCTGTGGGCCCTCTTACGGCACCCGGACAAACCCAACAGTTGAAGTCCTCTCTGTGCTGCTGCTACCCACGATGAATGTGTCTGCTCTCAATTGTCGTACTGGACTACAAGTGTTGTCCTGGTAAGCTGGGAGCATCTGGAAGGCCTATGAACATTCCACAAAGGGAGACGTGCCCTTGCGTATTTCCTGTCATACACCCAGATAGCTAAGATGCACTTTATTATCTCACTGGGCATGATTTATTGACTCCCTGCCCGTTTACATATTTATTTGCACATAGGATAACCTTGTATGCGAGTCCTGTCTAGAAAACATGTTTACTTCTACAGTTTAAATGTATATTTTGATTTGTATTATAGCACTAGTGGATGCTGTCTTTGTCCGTATTAGCAGTTTAATAATTGTAACACTATTGTGCATTAAATCGAGTCACCATCTTAACAAATACTAAATGGTGTTTCCCCCCCTGCCCACACTCTCCCAAATCTTTTTGTGAAAGAGATGTGTATATACAGTTCATCATGTAATCCATTTGACACTGGCCTCATTATTATCCATTATTGGTGGCAAGATATGCATGTCCTTCAGGTATGTTGTACCTTGAGGCATTATCACTGTGAAAACCATCCTGAATTAGTTTCCTAACAAAGAAATAAATAGATCTTCAATCTCTCAAGTATGTAAGGCATTCACCAGAGCCATGAAAGTACTCAGTAACCCAAATCCGTTAATTAGACGTGGCACAAATTATTTAAATGCTAAGCTCAGTTCTTCTTGATACATTGTAATGATGCGTTGTAGTTTAATGCAAGTTCTTAGGTTGTTGTGGTCTTATGATCCAAATTTCTGTGGGTCACCCTCTATATACATAGCTAGACAGCCCCCTTGAGGATAGTTCCAAGACAAGGGTGTCGTCCGCCATGACTTATTCATTAGCTGACTGTAGGTATATTACAATAGCAGCAGTTTGTGCTGGAGTTTTAGGCTGTGTTGTGCTGCACTAAAACACTGAGGCTTAGAGTACAGTTTAGCTACTCTCCCTCCAGTCAGAGAGACTGTGTTGTTTTTGCAAACCATATTAAATTTCCTCTATCTTTAATTACTGAATTCCCACTTTGACCAATGGGACTCATGCACAGTGTATTGATTTTTTTATTTTTTTTTCAATGTAAGATACTGTACAACCTGTTGGTTCCGTTTGTGTATTTGTCAGTTACCTCATTTGCACACACCTTTTTCTGACCTTTTTTTTTTAGTTCTAGGGGAACAGTTGGATATACAGCAAGCCGTGAGTATTTCTTTATTTTATTTCTGTGCCTTAATCAGAGTATTTTATTTTTATTTTGTTCCAGATATACTTTTTGTCTTTGGAGATGTCACCTTAAAAAAAACAAAGGAATGTATGTGGCATTTTGCCCAAATCTTAACTTGCTTTATTTTGTAATGTATTGAACCCAAGGTTAAGTGCAGTATTTTGAACTTACTTCAAATCATTTATTGTTCTGTGTATACTGTTTCTAAAAGGTTAATGGATGTAAATGAAGCAAAGAAGAAAAGCTTGACGATGTTGAATTGTCAGAGTTCGCAGTGGTTAATACAGTGTTTTATTTTGGTTAAAATTCATCGCATGAAGAATTTATATATTCTTCCAATACATTGGATTATTTTCATTTTATTGGTGGCCTTCGGTGTTTGCCTAAATGTTTAGAGTTCCAGATTGCAATGTTGGTTTCTTTGTCCAAGCTGTACTGCTGATGTTCTCAATAAACTAAGGGAACAGTGTATTACATTGCTCATTTAAAAACGTATACCCTTGCAGCACCACATATAAGTTTAAGATACATTTTTAATTAAGTTTAATTTACAAACCTGATACTTTCAAAATGTTTCTAATTGAACTACAGCATAAGATATCTGTATAACTCGGCTTCCATACATGCTCACAATGTAGTTTCAGGGTTTCCAATGTTTATTTGGATAAAAAAAAAGGAGGATTGACGTTAAGACCATCAAAGTTAAGAAGTTAAGACCATCAAAACACCATCATGTGTATAACATTACAGATACAGCCTCTAACACAAATTAAGGTTGTTGGCTTTGAGGAAGCAGCCGTCGTTGTCGGACAACTAGGACATACATTTGATTGAATTATTTAGGAACCGTATTAAAGACATCTATCCACATAGGTTTGAACACCCCAAAAAAAAACATCTGGGATAGTGTAACACTATGACACACCTGCCATGAGTTTATTAATAACAAATGTGTAGCTTTTAAGACACAAAAAAGATAATCTGCTGTGATTCTGTCATGAAGTTTAATATTAATACATCAATCATTATCGTGACTTGCCAAATAAGAAAACAATA